>JBBMJY010000009.1:17904059-17944652 GCA_037833715.1 Toxotes lorentzi | reverse complement strand
CTATCTATCTATCTATCTATCTATCTATCTATCTATCTATCTATCTATCTATCTATCTATCTATCTATCTGTCTATCGGTCTATCGGTCTGTCGGTCTGTCGGTCTGTCGGTCTGTCGGTCTGTCTGTCTGTCTGTCTGTCTGTCTGTCTGTAAAGAAATTGTGACAACAACTCCCAGTTACTTCAGATACCTCACTATGGACAGTTTTCATCAAGAACTATTATGGTCGTGCTTTGGTAGAAAATCGTTCTCATGTACTTGACAAGTACATAAGAGCAAGTAGGAGCCTTTTTCCTGAAAATGATGACACCAACAGAAAGCGTGTTTCTCTCAAGGGTCTCTCATTGCCTCTCAAGCCATGTAGACAAAATGACACACTGTACAAACATGCAAGAGAAGAATGTGACTGGGGCGTAAACTCGAGGAGTACATTCTGTTTAAATATTTCACAAGCACAAAATCTGAAAGGGGACTTGCTATTATGAAACATGGTTTCTGAGCTGCTAGTGTTCACGAAATCAAAGCAAAGTTCAGACAACTCATCCTCACAGAGGCTGTGACTTTAATGAGCTCTCTAAAGCCCAAATAAACCACCAGTCAGTCTTCTTTATTAGCTATTATTGTCCTTAATACACAGTCGGGCCATTCAAAGAAGGTTATGCTGTAGGTTGTATTAAGTTGTATTAAAATATATGGAAAGACCTAAAACACTTGGCCTTTTGTCCTCATGTTTCCATAAAGTTGAAAGTTTTTAAAGGTAGAATATTAGCAGTGTAAATGTCAATTTGGGAGAACAGCACCTCTCTATAGATGATAATAATAATGTCACTCAGCAGTGTGTATGACTTAAAATTACTTCATTTGTCCTGACGCCAGGGTCAGGGACAACACAGGGCAAAGCAATTACTGCCAGCATCTAACTTCCAATACATATTTCCCTAAACAATAATGTATCCATGCTTAATTAGAAATGGTAATTGATGCAAACCATATAGAAGTTCCTTGCACTTAACCATGTCCTGCTTTATTTTTATTTTTTTAACTTAAAGCACAAGTATGAGGTTGTTGTTTCCAACATGCCTTTAGGCTATTTAGGTTGTTTATTATACAACATACTACAGAGGCTTGGCACAGGGAATTAGGGTGGATAGTCTTGTAGTTTTGAAGAATTGGCAGGCTGTTTGTTTACTTTCAAGCTCTCACATGGCCAAGTTGGTTCTCTGAGACAGATGTGACCTTTTTTCTGTCAAGCCCAGATGTTTATGCAGAAGAAACAGGTTTTTCATAATAATACCAGTTTGGCAATTCCTCCGTGTCACCATAATAGGCTGCTAAAGCACCTTCCCACACATACATATTGTGTTTGCACTTTGTCTACATGCAAACTGTCGAAACATTACATTTTATAGTTGCCTCCTCAGATTTGTGCCTACTGCTGTGGACCAAACATTTAATTGTCCAAAGTATTACCATGGGCCCTTTTGTCCAAAGTATTTTCTGCAGTTTGAGGATTTTAAAATTGCAGCTATTTTAATGAGTACTTGAAATCAGCAATTGGAGACAAGGCCCTGATACATAATAACTCTTCAGTAATTAATAGTGCATAAAAATATCCAGCTGCTCATCAGCGCTCCCTTACACGAATTAGCCTCAATCAGCACTGAGCACTCAGTTACTCCTCTTTGACATGATAGGAAGTGGCACGGTTTGACTACCTGAAAGCAGCTGAAACAGCATTTAGTTTTGAAGCAACGTGTGTGGTGTCGTTGTGGCACATTGTTAGGCACCAGGCTGATAATGGAGCAAAGACATGATGAAAAGAGACCAGATACAGTTTCAGAGAGAAACCAGATGGAAGGAAGCACAGAATGAAGTGATGCAATTGGGTGACATGCTGCAGAGCTTTAATGGTTGTGATGCTCAAACTCTGTGGCTGTACGATGTGGCTTTCAGTTCATAATGATGTACTTATACATTGCATCTCATTGCATGGCAGGGACCATGCATCTAACATGGGCATCATTAAAATAAGTACAGCAGTACATGAATGAATGAGGTGGCTTTGTGTGTCTTATGGGTTACAATGACAAGTGTCCAAGGACCGAACAGGGACAGATCTGGATCAGTGTCGCACAATCATTTGTTCTGTGAAGAATTCAGGAATTCAGGGTGCACAGTTCTCAGCTCGAGTCAATGAGAGGGCTCGCTGATTTTCCAAATGACAAAACAGGTGAGTCGTGAGTGTGGGATAAATAATAATAGCCAGTCAACATAACAGAGTAAACTGCAAGACAGAAATGTGTATGCTTGAAACTTTCTCAAAACAGCATTCTGTACAACAAAAACCTCCAGTTGAGGGAAAGCACATTTTTATCATTCAGAGAAGCACATCAGATCACAGTATAAACAGGAGACAGCAGGTAAAAAAAAAACAAAAAAATCACAGTGTTTCTGAGAGTGCTGGAGCAGGCGCAGTCCTACAAGAGCTGATTGACACCACGCTTCAGAACGGGAACACAGTGTATTAGGCTGTTCTGGTAGCGTTCGTCAGAACTGACAACCTTACTGTGTTTGTTACATTTGCATCCTTGTTTGCAAAAATGCTCCTGATCAAACACACCTGTCAGAAGTCCAAATTTTTCAGCCTGGTGTAATTTACTGTATAAAATATCCTGCCATTCGCATGCAGTCTAAATTTAATGATAATCATCTGTCATTGTTAATTTAATATCAGATTAATTCATAGATGAAACACTAGACTCCACACTTATTATCTTATTACGTTTGTAATAAGATAATAAAATACTTTACTATCATACAATCGTACAGTTTTTATTGAAATAGTCAGGACGTACAGTCCTTTGCAAAACCTCACACCATCAAGGAGACATCTGATTGTTCCCAAAGTAATTCTGCAGCATTACATCGATGCTAAACATACAGCCAGAGTCATAAGCTACTTTCACAAATACACTACAACCCTGAACCTTTCTAGACATTACCCAGAGGAGCTGTACATGAGAACGCAGCTGTCCCAATCAGCTGGACTGGACATTAAACGGATTTTACCCTGCCAGCTTCCTAGTTCAAAGTCCATGTCTCTCTGACTCCCTGCCCTCTGTGTGTCATCCAGTTTGAGTGTTTCTTGTGCTCCAGCAGATAAACAGTTGGCTAAGCAGCTTGGTTTCATGGGAACCATTCAAATATCTGTGTGAAGAAAGATCACTCCGCTTGTGTGTTTCTTTGATAAAAACCAAACTGTCACATGAATGATTTTCCCAGATATGTCAAAAGCAAGATGTCAAGCTCATCTAATGTGTGAGTCTGCTGATACCTTGCTACAAAAGAAAGAAGAATCTCCAGTTTGTTTCTCTGGTGCAGTCATAGGTTTTGCATTTGAATCACAGAACAGTACGTTTTCATCATCCAAGCAAGTAAGCAGCTATTTTTCTTGTGTTTTGCATCTTTGTTTGGGTCAAGAAGTGGAGAAAGTGAGATGGATTAACTTTCTTATTTGCTGTACAGCAGAGGGAATATTTTTGTACAAGCAAGAAATACGATTCTCTGAGGATTATGGATTGAAAGGTCTGAGTTTTTCGGATTTTTGCTTCTATTTTCTTCTGATGAAACCAAAGGTTTCTTTGTGTGTTTCATCAATAGAAAAGTCTATAAAAGCAGAGATAACACGAGAGGTTCACACTGGTTCTAGGAAAAAAAAAAACCATGCTGCTCCTTGTTCCCATGTGGCCCTTAAATAAGCCCTCCCTCCTTCCCTGCTGTATCATCTCCTCAGTATCCCATTGCCCTTCTTCATCACAATTATGCACCCCCACTATGTACACTCACAGACCTCACCCATGTATTTGCGTTAACCCTCCATCACCTATCAGCCCCAGGGGCCTTTTTTAGTGAAGATGAAAGCATGGCAACCCCTTTGATAGCACGATTTATTACATGAATTCCCCCCTGATAACTACAGGGAAAGGTGTGGAGGGAGGAAAACAAGAATTCAGTCGCCTTGTTAAATCATGAACATATCGCCCACTGCCAATGCTGAACTCAATTTTCTTTGTGTTTGTGTACCGTCCGCTGTTAGCTGATAACATCTCCTAGGAAACAACTGGTTTTACCAGCTCTGTCAAATGTCAGATGAAACACAATAACAAGGTAGGCATAGAAAGTAAATTATGAAGAGTGAACACCTGATGTGAGCAGACAGGTTCAGATGAAACCAAATTAATTGTTAAAGCATATTTTATGTTTGTGAAAGAGGATTTAGCCAAGTGTTCTGGTCCTTGTACCTTATTCTGTGTTGAGTTGTAGTTTCACTGGATTTAAGAATAACTTGTTAACAACCTACAACTTGTTGTAATGAAAACCAGGTTGTCTGCACAGGTCACGTCAATGTGCTGCAGCACATATAACAAATAACATTTTACAAAGATTTCCTCAAAGTAAATATTTAAATGAAAACACGTATTTAGACTAAGTTCTTTCCAAAAAGAAATTCAGGGAGTTGAGAGGGCCTTGAGGCAGAATTGCTGTGAGAAAAACAAACCTGCAGGAACTAGGTTTCATCATGAATTCACCTGCTTTCATCCTAAATATACCTTAGTCATACTGGTGTTTACGTTTGGCTTTTGGTGCATATTACCTTTTAAAAGGAGTGGTCTGAAAACAGAGCGTGCCCCAGGCTAGCAGGAACAATCCTTAAGAAGGAACTTGAACTTGGGCAGATACATTTTTCTTTCGTAAACACTGGGTCGGGATGTGAATCTGTGGTGCAGCTTAACAACAAGCTTCTCCTTCATTCGATCTGGCAGACGGGAATAAACATAGTGGAATAACCAGCTTTGTCTGTAATCACAGGATCTGAAACAAGATTAAGTTGATTTGAAGCAGCAGGAGTCTAAATATCAGTGTAAGATGCTGCCTAGCACAAGATAAATCAACCTTTCTACAGCCTCTGACATAACACATGACATAATGACTCACACAGCAAATACTGTTTTTTGTCAAAGTTGTTTTTGTGGCTACCTCAATTAGATTACTTGGATGTGTAATTCCTCTGACCGAGAGATTTCAAGAGATGGGAGCCTCATCATGTGCAATTTACACACACACACCGACACACCTGCCACCTTTTTCATCATTAGGGGCAGACAGGTCTGGTTGGCCAAAAGCCTCGGCTGCAGACCCCCAGCAGGAGAATCTGAACCTTCTTCTCCTCATTCATTACTGAACCAGGAGATCTTTCAGTGTTCATTTGTGTGGTCCAGAGAGTCTGAAGATTCCTTTGGGATCATCTTGCACCATTCACTAAAATATTTCAACTGTATTTCTCATCCACCACCCTAGCAGCCTTCCATCTTACAGTACTCACACACTGACCTCTTTTAAAGCAGGAGTGCTCCCTGTGTTTTCACCATGCTCACTCCAGTGTTTTATGAAATGGCCAGGGACCTGCCTCCCCACCTGTTTAAAGCTTAGCAACACGTCTACCCGTCGTGTTCATACTTGGTGTTTCCTCCCTCTTCCCACTTTCTTTATCATTGCTTTGTTTAGTTGCACACTGCCACGGCAAAGCAGATGCACCTTTCCTCTGAGCAATATTTGGCATCTGGATCTCTCCCCCGGCGGATGCCTTTGTATCTCATCAAGCGCTCTTTTGAAGCTTGCTCAGTATTCAGGCAGTGAGGCATGCCTGGGATCATCAGAGGTGAAAGTGTTTCAAGCATGGGTCTGATTCAAAAGGTCAAGCTGCCACAAGCACTTTTGCTAGTCAGCTATCTTTAAACACAGAAAACAGTCCGTCCTGCACAGTCCCTGCGTCATCAGGCAGCAGATGGAAGTCTCTCCTACTGCACTAGTTATTGTTTGATGTGGGAATCTAACATGTCCAGTTACACTGAAGTCTTTGCAACTGCAGATTAAGATGTAGAATCTGCAAGGACAGTACTCTTATCTAAAAAGTTTTCCATTTATTGCATGTAATGCACCCTACTTTTACACAGCTAGTCTCCTTAGAAGAACTGGTCATTTATAAAATGCATTCCTGGTTTTACACTTAAATTGTTATTCTTCATACAAATGGAAATGGTTATAGGCTTCGCATTGGCCATCAGCAAATTTTTTTTCAATATGCCTTGGGGTTACAAATCACAAACGAGTAGAGATAAAAACTCCATTTGCATAGTACATAAATTCTGATACAGCTGACATGAGCAGAAAGTAAAACCTTCACAGTGAATCAGGGATTTAACCGTGGATTCTTTTCAGTGTTTGTTCTACATCAAGGATAAATCACTGAACAACTAATTTACTGTCCAAATTGAGGAACTGTCTAGTAATAATTAGTTAACAGAAAGCCAGGCAGCTTTTCCAAACACAAAAATCTGACTGTAGCTACCTGACTTACAAGCTGTGTGAAAGATTGATGTGCATAAGGAGTGAAATTGACGGTATAACAAAATATAACATCACTGTGAAGTCCCCTACACAGGTAAATATGTAAGTATAACAGCAAGGCAGGACTGGTTCCTCTGGCATGTCATGAACTTGTACAAAAATGAGATAATTGATTAATTATTATATATTAAATTATATATTAAACACTGAATTAAAATATTTTATATAGGAAACAACAACAAACAAAAAACAGTAACAAAAATAAATGACTGTAATCAGCCAATGACCATTAACTAGTGTGACTCAGCATGGCCTTAGCATTCATAATCCAACTGTAATAATACATTTCCATCAAAATTATTCTTAATACTTTTACATGTACCAATAAACTATAACAGAAGTCCCTCCTCCAGAAGCATCAGGTTATTTCTCCACCTTCTATTTCCTGCCTGTATAGGAGGTGACATTTGAATGGATTCAATAAAAATACAGCAGAAACCTCTAAAGCTCCACAGGTATAGATCATACATGAACATACATGTTACTCTGCCTGGAGGGCAGAATAACTAAATAAATAAATAAATAAGAATTTCTTATCTGTAGTTGGTGTGGTGATATTCACTTCAGGTACAGCTGTGCGTCCTACATGTTTCAGTTGTCACTGTGCATACTGGGTTATGTTCTCTTTTTGCCATTCATTCATTCATTCCTGTTTTATTTTTGTAATATTCACCTTTCCTCTCCTTTCAGATACTTCACCTCTTGCCCTTGTGTGTTCCCCGTCTGTGTGATTGTGTGCCCCACCCTGATTTGTTCCACCTGTGTCTCATTGTTTTCCCCTCCCTAGAGTATGTAATCAGTGTTTTCCCGTCCCCCTGTGCCAGTTCTTCGTTGTTCCTCGAGTCTAGTGTTCCAGCAATTCTCAGTGTCTTAGTGTTCCCGGTTTTTGATTTATGACAGGTTATCTGACCTTGCCTTTGCTTACTCCTTGTCGGAGTTGTTTGCTTGATCTTTTGACTGAATACCTGTGTACTGAACCCGTTTGGCAAGTAAATACAGTGATTTTTTTTTAACCCAGTGACTGTCTCGGAGTCATGCAGTGGACTCCTCTGTCCAATATTCAGAGCTCTAATTAGAAGCTCTCTGATTTTGATTGTATTCTATGAAAAAGACAGACAGTGTAGAAGTAACGTATTATTATTGACTAGCATCCCATCAGTAAAACAGCTCCAGGAGCTTCTCATGCTTATCTTTATCAGTGTGTATTACTGACAGACAGATTTTTGCTTCCTATTCTTCATGATGTATGTTATCACTTTGAATGGTTGGAAGTGAAGAGGAGGTGAAAGGGATTTATACTGATTCTGGGACTGTCCCTACGAGGCTGTATTAGAGCTGCTGTATTTCATGTGAGGCATAGTTCGAAGCACTAACCCAGCCATGCCTTGTGAATGTTAAGTCACACCTGATTGGGTTCTCGTGCAGCAAATAAGACCAATTTCTTCACAGGTGCATGTAATCAAAGTGAAAACCTATTCTTAACAAACAGATGTTGAAGAAAAGAAGAAGAAGAAATTTAAACGTAAGCTGAATTACATGTATGTGGAGGAGGGTATTTGAGCATGAAATGAAAGTTCTCTAATGCCAAGAATGTGAAAGAGACTCTTGAATAGAAGAGAAAGGGAGGGATGAGTTAGAGGAAGGCAGCTTCTGTTATAGGTTGCTCTAATGCAGGCCAGTTCCCCTCTTGATTCAGGCCTTTTGTAGCACTTGTTTAAGAACAGGAGGACAAACTACAGTTGGTACAACATCCTGGCAGAATCAAGTATTTCTTAGGATACACACAAAGTACTGTTAGGGAACAGAACATGTCTTTTGCACATATTTTGAACTGATACACATTCTTCAGCGGGTCAGCCATAGGTCAGCCAGGTCATTATCATGGATACTTTCAATAACATAACACAGACTGACTAGTTCATGACCTCTGGCAATCTGGAGTACTTGTTTTAACATTGTTCTCAAAGGTCTGAATGTGACTCACAACTTTGACTGGATATCGTACGTGGTATATGAGGACGAATGGGCCTTTGATGTCAACTACTGTTAGCATCTTCCAGCTGTATTCCCTCAGCTGAGACTTACCCTCTCACAGGAACTGGTTTGTGTATTGGTGCATGGCTGTGTGTGTCTCTGCGTGAAAGGATTACTTTCTTGTCAAGGTGAGTCTGTAACAGGAATGACTCTCGCTCCTGTCTTGCTCACACATTTTCAAAAGTAAGAAGTTGCTCAGATTTCTCACACGCTGTCGCGATGTTCTGTATGCACTGTGTGGATCTGCTATGAGTTCAAAGTTAGGTAAATTATACAGAGGGCCCTAGGTTGTCATTAGAAATTTTGAAGTCCTACACTATACAAGTTTTACTAGTATCAAATATTTGCTTTTTTCTTTCACTCGTAAGTCATATGACTCAGAGAATCCCGTACCCTGGCTTCAAAAATCATTTGCGTGGAATTTAAATTCTACAGTCTGCTCCAATTTAGTTCTTTATTAGACAATTTATCAACACAATGACACTTGACATTTTTTATTTTTATCCTTATTCTGAGATACGTAAAAAAAAATTAATCACATGAGTGCTGTACAGCTGCATATTGTACCTTTTCACCACAGGCTCTCACCTTCACAGACTCTGATATATTGAAATTAAGCCAAAGCACCCACCTGTTTCCCCATTCATTTTAAAGTGAGCAGATCTGGCCAGGCTTAACTCTTAGACCCAGCACTCAGTAATGCATTATGTCCGTTTTAGCACTCAGAGAAAGAGGAACAATTGGAGAGGAACCAGTTCCCATTGTATTATTGCTTTTATTAGCTGTCTGCCATTATGCAAGCCACAATGTGTTAAAAATGTGGATTTAAAAACGGAAACTTTCTGACTTTGGCGACTTGTGGTAGACAGCAACACACACCATTCCCCTCCTCCATCCCTCACCACCACACAGATCTAAGAAACGATAAATGACTTGTAAGCAACCAACCAGGAGTATCCTGTATAGTAACCAAAAATGTATTCCATCAGAAAAATGTAGAGATGGTTTAATCTTAAAGAACATTCACAAACAGAGGCTTCAATAACAACTCTGTGTTGAGTGGGTGGAACACAATACAATGTATGTTAAGTGATAATTTATGGAATAACCCAACTAATCAAATCAAAATGATCCTCATAGATTAGACAAAGAGTTAGTGTCATGTATTTTGTTGGTGTTACAGACTTTGTTTATTAATCAGAAGCAGTGATGGAAAAATGAAAACAAAGCTGAGACGGTTTTTAAGTAAGTGATCTTAAGGACTCCTCCCTGAGAGTGTTCTTGATATGTGCTCTCTGATTTGTTTTCCAGTTTTTCGGAGGATTTAAACAAATCTTACACCACAGGTTGTAACTGTTGCTTTAAGATAAGCTGATATACGCCATTGTAAAACAGTGTGGAGCAATCATCACACCTTCTCGTAGTGCCTCCCCGTGTAGTTGGATCATAATATGAAGGGGTCACAGTAACAGAATGAGGTCACAAGGTGGGACTTTGGAGTAAGAAAAATAAAAGAAAGCTTATCTTTTTCCAGCCTCTCTTTCAGACATCTGTCCACCTCTGTGGAAAATAGCTGTGCTCTATCTATACCGTGATTCAGCAGGCACACCGCAGGCGGTTCATTCTCTGTAAATTTGTAGGAGAAAACGTAGCTTTTGTGGCCACAAGTAACACAATTAGATGGTCGAGGATGTTGGCATCGCAAAATGTCACAAAGCAGCCTGTAAAAACATTTCATGAGCTGTCTGCATCAGCAATAATGGATGTCAAACAGGGCCATGCACAAAATTGTAATGACAGCTCACTAAACTCCCATTGGCCATTGTGTCCTTTTCATCCAGCTGACTGCAAGAGCAAAACATCATGGTGGGAATCCGAAACTTTTGTACATCCTATACATATTCCTGTTTTATAACTAAACATATTCTGCAATATTTTATGCAATAATACCTCCAGTTCAATTTGATGTACCCATTATTGCAGTGGTAGTGTAATGTAGCTGAGACCCATGATTTCTGTCAATTTGGGCTGCAGAATGAGTTTAATTAAATGGAATCACCTGAAATATTCTGTATTAATTTCCACATTTGTAGATTTCAGTGTGTGTAATGAATTTTAAGCCGCATGTAAAAGCCTCAACAGGTATTTAGTTTCATTTAAATTTTTACAGTTGTCATGCACAGGGCAAAGTTTTGTGTCGTGGCTCTCAGATTATCTTAGTTGCATTGCTGCTGACAGAAAATAAAAAATTAAAGTCATGTCAGTTTTTTTTCCTGTTTTTTGCAGTGTGGCAGTGCAGCTAGCTAGTCTCACCCTTACAAACTGCATTTAAGATGTAAGTGGGTGACAGTGACAGGTGAGCACTCTGACTTGTGTGGTTGGCAGTGTGTTTCATCACAAATGTCTGCACGTTTATTTAATGTGGCATATATAAACCTTCACCAGGGCCTTTGGCAAGGTCACAGCATCATCAATTCATTCATGAGCAGCTGGATACTATTGTATTCTATGAAAATCATATCAACTTTGATTTCTCATTGATATGCATGCACTGTATAAATCCTGTGAATTTATGTATTATTTAAACTGCATATTTAAAAATGAGTGTTCAGAGTTTAGTAATGTTTCCACTTACTTCCATAACTGTTTGTCTTTGATTTAAATAATAATCTTCTTCAAGCAACTAAACTTAGAAAACAGAACGCTGGCTTGTGTAACATCCTGATAACTGGTAATCAGGGTGTCATTACGTAGCTTGGCTTGCCGAGTCTCACCTTCCTGCATAGACTGACTAGATAATTGAAGGTATTAGAGACACTGTAAATAACATTGTGCTTTTCAAAAAAAAAAGCATCAGCAGATTTTGTGCATAATCTGCTCACTTTGACACTTTTTTCATCAGTATTTGCATTTAATAGTCTGTCTAAGCACAGTTCCATTACCCACTATATTAATGGCTTATGAGGCAATAAACCCAGCTAAATTATTTTTAATCTCTGCATAAAGCATGGGAGATTCACAAAGACCAGAATAATTTGTACTCAGCTGTTGACTGTGCCTTCAGACCTTTACATTTCAGTGGGGGTTTCAGTGAACGGCTGAAGCCGACGGCTCACACGTCAGTCACTCTTCAGGAGAGTGAAAAGTGGCAGGACAGGCTCCGTGATTGCAGTGCTGATGTAACTTCGACTGGGTTATATCGCTGCAGCGGTACAGCAGCACGGAATTGTGGGTAAGGTATTTAATGGAGAGAAAGACATTGAAGAGATGTGAGATAGTGGTGCAAGATGGAGGTGGGAAGAGAGAGAGACAGAGATGCACTGAATAATACTGAATGATAGAAAGAATGTGGAGAGAGGATGATGGTCAGTGATGGATCCAGGCGGATCACTGAGCCGTGAAGGGCTCTGAGCAGCTGATCTGGTGCATTGATGGAAAACCTGTGTGAGGACAGAGGCGAGCAATTGTCAGTGTTTGAAGAATGATACAGGAGGGTAAATGGTGAAGGCAGAGAGAATAAAAAAAGAAAAACTGAAGTCAGTTTGGTTTGTATGACTTATAACAGAAGTTATGTGTATGACAAACAGGAAGTTGCTGGATGCCTTAGGGTGAAAACAACAGCTCATTGCACTGGAAATGTGACGTCTGTTCTGTGTTCAGGTATCTATCCCTGTGCACTGTGCACTCTTAAGAGCCTCTTTTCAAATCATGATGAATATTTTTGATAAAAAGTCTGAGATTATCAGGGAAAAATGCCTTTTAGAAAGCTCCAGTGGAATCTTCAGATATCAATCCAATCAAATCTCATCTAGGGATGTGCATTAAAAATTACAGTGACAGGAGATACTCTTTTTAATATGCACAGTTTCACACAATATTAGGCCGGAAACAGCTGGTTGAATTCAGTGCTGTGGAAATAAACCATTGTCATGCTCAGATTGTTTCCTGCCGTCATAGATGAACTAATATGTGAGACCTTTTGTAATATGATTGAAAAAGATAAATTGTTTCTGTGTCCGGACGTCGTTCCTTTTGTTCACAATAACTTAGTGAAGCTGAATTTGAGTATAATCTTTAAAATATTGAAAGAGAAGCGGGATCCTCCACATAAATGAGATGAAGAATTTATAGTGGGTAGACCCCTCAGGATGACCTTGCGACCTGGTGCTCTGCCAAAAACAACAAACGGGCTTCATTAGCAGTCTGAATGAAGGCTTATGCTGAAACACATTAGTCTGACGAGTCCATAAATATAGGGCATAAATGTGACAAAGGATTGCCTTATTTTTTAGGTTGTTTGAAGTGCCATTATTGTAGTGTTTTCAATGGGATATTTGGAAGAACACACAAATTGCATATTGAGAATTTTTACAACACAATATCTTAGATAATAATAGTTTTCAGCCGTACTGAATACAGTCACAGTCTAAAAGTATATCTAATGATCCTCATGAACGTGGCAGTGTCTTATAATTAGAGCCAACATTTAGCTGCAATTATCTGTTTTATATTGAACAGATAGATTAATAGAAAATTATAGTTTTCTATTGAATTAAATCCTGATATTTTTGTATTATTTTATTACCAAGTAGGAATTAACATTTAAAGTATATGAGGGTAAATCTGTGAATAAGAACAGCATTTACTACACCGTAAAACTGGAAGTTGATGCTATAATAGTAATAGTTTTATGTTATGACCATGGTGTTGGTGTGCACCCTACAGTACCATCTGTGGAAAAGTTCTTCATTCAGATGAGTGGTCCTCATCACGGTCCATGTTCACACTGAAAGAACTTACAGTATTCTGGTAACATATGCTAAAAGCTTCCCTCTTTAACAAAGTGTTTTTCAAAGCATACGTCTTTCTTGGTGTGATTTAATTAAGAATCTGAGTCACTGAGCTAAACGAAGTGTTGAGTAACATATAGAAGTTATTCTCTGAGGGTGTTTCTGTGTTCAACAATTCTTTGTTTAAGCAGACGAAATGTTTTACCAGTGTATGCTTTGGCTCATGGGCATGAGATGATCCCTTTGATTTTATCTTGTTAACAGTAGAAAGATGTTTCAACTGTATTTTTCTTTTTTTTTGTGGTTTGAACTGAATTGAGCAGCTTTAGCTGCAGTTTGAAAAGTGCCTACTGCATCAGGGCGGCGTATTTAGAAATTTCTGTGCAGAAAGCTTCATCAAAAATTTACACTCAGTGACAGATGATGAATTCATTATACTGATGATATTTGGGCACATGGGTCATTGAAAAAGCACAGTCAGAAGTGTCACCTGTTGAACTACTCCTTCTAAAACATGTTCAGCACAGTGACTGCAGATGCAGAGGAGTCAGCAGTGCTTCATAAAGATCATATGGCCATGGGTCCCACATGGGTCCCTTCTCCTTCAATGAGAAGTGACAGGTTGGGGATATCAATGAGGGCTTCAGGGAGCAGAAGAAATACTGTAACCGCAGTCTTGTCGCCTCACATCAGATGCATGAGTCAGCACTGGTTCTCAAAGATCATTTGTGCAAGAAGTCCTTTTCCTTTGATGGTAAGTGACAAGCCAAAGGATTTCCACAGGAGAACCAAATAAACAACTGCAGCATTGTCACTGCTCCCAAAGCAGAACTAACTGAAGCACTGTTGACACTGCACCTGGACTTTGCTTTATTATTTTAGAAACCTGCTTCTCCCATCGCCCCTGTGATGCAGGCTGCTCCCGCACATTATTTACATGGAACAGAATGTGCGTAGAGTTTAGCAGTGCCTCTACAGTTTCATTTGTCCTTATGTTAACAGCAATTAACATTTTAGTCAGCTTTGACTGGTTGGTATATTTTGGCCTCTGGGACCTGATTTTGAAATCTCCTGCATAATGATCTGTTCAATATAAATAATATAAAGTTGCAGTGAGAACTCTTTACTGAATGTTTGATGAAACTGGGCAAATTTGGTTTTTTTTGTTTTTTTTTTAATTTAATGTTCTGAAGTATTTTTCAGGACAAATGCAACAGCAGACATAGTATTACATCAGAAGATAGGTCCACAGCATGGCTAAACTTTGATGAAGTAATGCTTTTTATAATTAAGCAGTTTTTAATTATAATGGCTAATGGGCATCCTTGCACACGCTACAAAAGAGGGTTTCTTTTGATCCAGGTCAAAGCGCCTAGCTGCAGTCTTGATGTGGTTTGATGCCTTTGTGTGTCTGCGCTGATTGATATATTCTGTCTTTGAGGAAATTCATTTTTCAGAAGTGTTTTCTTTTTTTTTCTTTTGCTTACTTCTAATTATGTCTGCATACATCCCCAATCAACTTATAGTGAGTGTTTTCCATTACATCAATGTCTGCAACAATTTGCATACCATTCCGTTTTTGGCCATTGGCTCATTACAGCTGTGCAACTGCACAACAAGATGGAAACCATCTCTGCAGTTATGTGCTCAGTCTGTGAGAAGATTCCATTCTGAGTATTTTATCCCTCAGGCCTGTAATCTGTTTTGCCTCCACTGTTGCTACATTTCACCTCAATGATGTCAGGCAGGTTTATGGTCAGCCATCACTCTTAAGAACAACAGGATCAAGGGTCAGCCTGAGCCCTTCTCTCAGCGAGGCCATGCAATATCACTCCCCGAGACGAGCTCTGCTCTTCCTCCACCCTTGCTTATTGGCTGAAATATCTGCTCGCTGTGCCACTTTTGACATGTAATCTACTGCTGGCAGCAGAAGAGAGGGAGCCTGATGATAAATCTTCTCTGGGACTAAGCATGTTTTATGGGTTTCACGTCCTTACGTTAAACTATGCTTGAGTGTTCCCTCAGCACTGCAGCAGAATGTAAAACAGCCCAGTATGGAGGGCAGTCTCTGAGGAGAGCCATGTGTTTTTTTGGTGCCTACCAGCTTGACTGAGCTATGACGTTCATTGAGCACACTGCGGCTTGTGCCAGGACATCAGCTAGTCAGGCAGGAGTAAATCCAATTACAAGAAAGAGACATAGTAATTTATATAGCATACTATTCACCATCTGTTCTATAAAAACAGCTCATACTTTCAAGAAATGTTTTGGAGTCACTTTCATGCTATTAAAGGGTCAATCCAGCAAGATGACACAGCAGATGACACTGAAGAACAGCTTTCACAGGCTGAGTATTAACCATGACTAGCAATGGACTTTATGTGTAAGAACAAACCAAAAGCAGACGTGGACATACAGAATACGCTTATTATAAATGTGTTTCACAACTGCTCCTAAACAGTTTTGCAATGGTTTTACTTTCTGAAACAGAAGGGGAAAAAAATAATCAAAGTGTGCAACAAACACAATTTTGACACCATGAAGAAGTTAATTAAAACAGTGCAGGATCCGTTTTGCATCCTGTGTGAAGGTTAGACCACTCTCTCGCCTGATAACAGAAATATTTCAGCAGCCTCCTCCAAAATTTTCCTTTCTTTCATGAACCATTCTTATACCAACATTAACCTCCTGGATCTACACAGCTCTCTCTCAGCTATGGGAGGTGTATCAAAGACACTGAAGATGAATTGTCTCTTTTCTGAAAGGAGATGTTTTTAAACCTCGAAAGAACAGAAGAGGTTTGGATTTCTCATCATTAAATTCTATACAGTTATCTCGAATCATAGGTGTGCACGTTTGTGGGCACGTACGCGCAAGCACACAAACTTCGCACTCTTTAATGATGAGAAAAGGTCTTTCTAAGATACAGGGGTTAAACTTAGATTCTCTTTAGTCTTACTAACACACCAGGCAAATTAGAGAGACAGAAACCTGTCAAGCTGTTGTTTGTAATGGCAAAGGCTATAGCAAAATAGAGTTGTTATTCCTTTCATCTTCCCTCTGGTTACATAAAGTTTTCATGGCAAAGTGTTTTCACTGCCTATTCACAACAAGGTTTTCTCTTTCACTGTGCTACATGTCAGTCACCCTGGCCCAGTTTCACATTGCATTTGAGTGACAGAGGTTGCAGACACACAGGCTGATTTGATGGCGCTCATGATTGCTTTTTACAGGCGTGTTTATGTCAGAAATTCAGTAATGATTCATCATGTTTTAAAGCAAGACTGTGTAACCTTTTCTGAGCAACAGCGGCCTCTGCAGCCACAAGTGGTAATTAGAGGACGCCCGTGAAATTCAGTTGGTCTCCAGTGGTGCAGGGTCCTGGAGGCAGTGCACCCCAATCAGCCAGCAGCTCATGTAGATACAACATATAACGCTGCCCATCCATGCAAAGTCAGCACACAGCAAATCTGATTATCATGACTGAAAACATCTGAACCTGCAGCAGGTTGTGTGATAAAATGTAGTTTCCAGGGCTTTTAGGAGCTGGATTTACTGTGACTGAGAGACTAGCAACAGGGGCGGGTCTTAACTCAGCATCTCTTACTTCTGTAGCTTCACTTCTTTCGGACCAAGGTTTATTCTTGTCTTATTCTCTTACTTACACTGTAAGTCACATTCTCTTTTGGCATGTTGAAACTCTGCTGTTTTCTTAATACTTGTAAGGCTCCGTGCTACCATTTGCCCTGATGTGTTTGTTTTCACCGTCCGTTTGCTTATTTATTTATTTAGTGTTTTATGGTGACCAGCAAACTATAAAGGGATTCACTATCACCACCCATGGTGGTACATGTGGTACATTATATTTATTGCTTGGAAATCTAACTTTAGTTTTTCATGAGAAAGAATGTGTGATTTGATCATTTAAGTTAAGTTAAAGTTTTGCTTCAACTGCTTTTTCCCAGTTCTGTCCCAAAACATTCTGAGAAATTAATTCATATCATTTTCTTCAAATATGAAGAAATATTTCCTTTCACTAACTCATTAACTCACCCATAATTATGAGTGTAGCTAATAATATTTTGGTGCCCCTCAAATGAAGTGCACTTTGTGTTGGAACTAGTTGTTTGGATCCGTATATGTTGCCTAAATGCATCAAGAATTGGTGCAGTCGGAACTATTTTGCCTCTTATCAAATCAGATCCAATCAAATCACATTTTTATCCCCTCACCTCTGTGATGGAAACGAAATTGGACGATGCTGTTGTGGAACTCCGCGCAGCACATACCAAAACATGTTTATGGGACTGAACAATCCCACTGAAGTCAGTAATTAAATTTGTTTTACCACACAGAACCTTCTGGAGTAGGGAAATGAAATGATAAAAACAAAAAAAACAATCTCTCTGTCTGTTTATTCCACACAGTTTGTTTCATTCCAATGTCATTACCCACAGCATTTTTTACAGCGCTTCCTAAAGCTGCTAAGAAAGCAGAGCATTAAAAAAAAACTACACATACAATGAACAGCACATGCAATGAACTAATAGAGCTTGGTTTGAGAAAATGTGTAATACATCTCATTTCATCATAATCTTTTATGCTTTTCTTTACTTTGAAGTCTGCATGGAAAAAAAAGTCTTCCCAAAAATGTATTTGGGTTGTGTTAAAAACTTTTTTCCTTTTGAACTGAGGAAACTGAACTGAGTGGACCTTTCTGCTACACTGCCAGTTTTGTACTCTTGCAGCTTCTCCCACGTCAAAACCAATGTGTGTGGAGGTGCATGTTTCCTAAATATAAATACATGGCACCCCAAATATGCTGCCAACAGCAGATGATATCCCTTTTTTTTATTTCTTGAGCCCTGTCAACACATTTTCTGTGTGCAGGGATGCGCACCAACAGTTTTAATTTGGAAGATAAAGATTCTTAGAATAATTATATGTGCCTTTAAAACTAACTTTGTAGCTCAATAATAAATAATAATGTATCATGTGTGTATTGCCAATTATTTTGTTCATTTGTCTGGAAGTAATTCAATAAAGTTACATTTAAGCAATTATTGTGTGTTGACATGCACACAAATATGCTGTGAACTGATGAAGCAGAATGTTGATCGTGGATCACTGCAAAACCCTTTATTACATACACTGACAAAATCTATGAATAACATGTACAGTTTGGTAAAAAAGGCAGCTAAGACAGTGTTGCTGTGGTTTGTAAAGAAAGCCTGTATTTTCTGTTGCAAAAAACAGGAAGTGAACCTTTGAATCCTTTGTATACCAACCTACTGCCCTACAGTGTTTTTTTGCTGCAGGCAATTTTCTGTGTTTGCACCACATGTAAATTGTGTAATTCTGAATTATCCTGTATGAATGGAAAGCTTGGGTAGGCAGGGCTACTGTTTTAGCAATTTAATACAATACGATTAAGGTATCAGATATAATGCTCACTCTTTGGCCAACCCTGTCTCCTAGAAATTATGCTTCTATACAACTTAACTGTAACAGCAAATATGTTCTGTAGTAAACATAATTGCAACGGGATGATGTTTTCTATAAACATCATGAGGATATGTTGTCAGTTTACATATTTGGCAAGTTAAAAGTTCATTGATGCTGAACATACCAGTGAAATGTTCATAGACAACAAATTTGTTTTCCACCAAAATGACTGATCTCGCAGAACAGTATCCACTTGTAGTGACTACAGCATTATTACACTTTTTTATGGTTATTTTTACAATACAAAATGTATTTGCTGTTGCAGTTAAGTTGTATAGAAGCATGATTTCTAGGAGACAGGGTTTCTTTTGCTGTGCCTACGCTGCTACCTCAATGCTCAGTTGGAAAGCAGTCACTGATTCTTCTCAGCAAATGTCATGGCAGTCTGCCCTGCATATTTTGAGATAATGTATCTCAGAGTTAATAACCTGACCTGAAGTTGGCACTAAAGGAAATATTAGAAAGTCATCAAAATCATTAAGACTCACTGGACTGGTTTCCATGGAATTTGCTGTGAATGTTTATGGTCTTCAGGCATGGTTATCCTCTTCAAATTTCGTAGACACCGTTGTATTTATTTCTGAACACATTTCAAAATCCCAAGTGTCGGACACTTTTACCTTGTAATGGCTCAAGAGGAGATGGCACAATAGAGTTATGTCTTTTTAATACAGCATTTTTAGTGAGAAGAAACCATAACTGCAGTCATTTAGAAAACTCGGGGGGGGAAAAATCTATTTTTGAAATATATAATCCGATTTAGAATAATGACAGATAAAAAGATTGTCCCTGTGTCCATCTCACCTCCACCCCATCATCCATCTACAGACCCAGATTCTAAGTATCCCTACATAATAGTTTGGTAATGCACTGTGACCAGTGTGCTCAGCTTTATTGTAGGCTGCAGGGAGCAACAAGGGTAGAGCTTAGACACCAAATATAGCATCTGTAATGTTATAAAATCTATTCCATGTAAGTTGGCTGCTCTGGCACATCAAGTTTTTAATAACAGCCACAGGTCTATCTCTGCTGTGAGATACTTGTTCATACTTATATGCTGTATGCGTCATCAAGCAGAAGCCCCTAGTTGCACCAAATTTAATCATGGTACCCACATGAGGTGAGCGTAATTGGGCACTGTTTTGGTAATCTGCTGCACAGCCCTCAAATTAGAGGCTGTAATTGGAACAAACAAACTGGTCCTGCTGCCTTTAGTTTAGCTGCAGAGATTTAATCAACTAAAAGATTGGGCCTTATCCATTCTACAAGACATTTTGGATGACAAGAATAACCCATGACAGAAGAATATAACCTAGTACAGACTCTGCTTTACTAGAATAATTGGCTGGGCCTCAGAAAAACACATTTTAATATGTTTTTCTGTCTAATGGTTGAAAATGTTTGAACAAGACAAACATTTTCATACATTAAAGGAATTTATGAGATTTTGGAGCAGGGGATGTATATTCAGATGTCCAAATAGCATAGACCTAGCATCTGTGCTAAGAAGTAATTTGTGTAGGCAGTGGTGCAAACATATTTTTGGACACTAAAATTGCACTGTGCTGTCCAAATTAAATGGGCATTCCTTGTTATGGCAAGCTCGAATGGTTACAGACAGAGAAAAATCCACTAGAGTGTCACTTCACTGGCACAAGTTCAGTGAGTTTTATCTGTGCAGCACGACTAAATTTCAGTTATTCTTAAAAACAGCATATTAGCCAATAATTAACTGTAAAATACTTGAGTTGTTGGAGTCGACCGTTGTTCACTGCGATTAATGATATTTTTCATGAGGTGCATTAAAGGATTCGTTCATATCCTATGAAAAATGTAAACATTAATAGGGTTTTTGTGCATAAAACAAAGTTACGCTCACAAGAGCAAGAAAAATTTGATCATGCATTTGTTCGGCATGATTGCAGCTTATGTGATTATTCATGCAGAATGTTATCATGTTTCCAACAAACAATTCTCAATCAGGCTGCATCCAAAACCAATACTCAGTGCATGAATAACATTTTGTGTCTTTCTTAGATATGGTTCTTGCTTTTGTTGTTCTTGTTGTTCTTAAAAACTTGTTTTATTGCATTTTGAATGGGTGTCAATTATCTTACAGGGTGTTGTTGTTGTTGTTTTTCTGCCTCCGGAGGCTGGAGGCATTATTTCTCCTAGTTGTCCATTGAGGGAATTTCATTACATCTGACACAAACATCCACTTTGACTCACGGATGAACTCATTAGAATTTGGTGGTCAAAGGTCGAAGTCACTGTAACCTCACAAAACATGTTTCTGGCCAAAAAATACACTTAATACCTTTTATTAAATTCATTAATTCTTCATGTATTATGTGAGTCTGGACACACATGGATGTAAACTGCAACTTGACTGGGTGGTGGAGGCAGAGAATCCTGAGGCAGTAATTCTGGTATATTATTATGATTTCTAGTTGTTTGAAATTCAATCACAGATTCTTCCTGAGGAAACAAAATTCTGGTTCTCTCTGTAAAGTGGTGTGTTGCAGGTGCCTGCACTTGTGTAATAACTCATAATAGCACTAATAATATGTTCTTCATCCATGCATATGAGTTTCATAGCAGCTATATGACCCATTCAGGAATAAACAGCGGGGTCCAAATGAAAGGAAGTGTTGAATCCATGTACAGCTTTCATGATACGTGCATGTCATACATACTTCATGGTGTCACCAGTCTATACAGTACCACCCTCACCCTCTCACTCACCCTCTTTAAACTACTAGCTCTGTGTATACAGCATAAACATGGGAGTACTTTACTTTACAGAAAACCTTTTTTTTTTCTAATTCGATAGAGTAAAAGTAAAACAGTGTCAACTCTCTAAGCTCTGTACAGATCTATAATTTAAATGATAAAGAAATAATGTTTGAATGCCATGTCACATGTGGAAAAGCCAAAACTAATCTTATTACTGTAAGCTAAGGTCATAGCCACATTGGGCTACTCTGTTTGATCAGATAATTACTTTACCCCCTTTGTGCCGCTCAGATGAGATATGAGGTCTTTGTACTTTTACTGTGAATTATAGTAAAACTGCACCATGTTGTATAAAAGGAAAAACATCCCTTTCAAACATAGAACACCCATTCCCTTGTGCTTCCTATTTAAACATGGAAAACATTCCTTTTACACAACCCCAGGCCTACGATTTTCAAGTAAATATCACTTACATATTCCCTCTTAATACACAGTCAAACATTTGAGTGGAAAGGGGCAGAATTATTTTGGGCCTCAGTATAAAAGCAAAATGAACATACGTGGAAATGCAGTGCAGTTACCACCATTTAGCTGAAAGCATTCAACCTATTTAAAATCCACTACTATGGTGTCTTTTTTCCTAAAGAAATGCTCATGCATTAACATTTTCTATACGCAAAAGTCACCTAAATGCTGGTAAACAGATTATAATCACCAGAGGCATCTGGTAAAATGATCATCTAAGACCCATCCCATGGATCCCCTCATCTGACAGCTACAAAGAAACACTCATTCATTCATTCGTTCATTCATTCATCTTCTATACCGCTTGATCCGTCAGGGTCGCAGGGAGCTGGAGCCTATCCCAGCTGACTATGTGAGAGAGGCGGGGTACACCCTGGACTGGTCGCCATTCAATCACAGGGCTGACACACAAAGACAGACAACCACACACACACACACTCACACCTAGGCGCAATGTAAAGTAGCCAGTTAGTCTAATGTGCATGTTTTTGGGATTGTGGGAGGAAGCTGGAGTACCCGGAGAGAACCCACGCCGCCCGCTAAAGAAACACTCATTCCTGACAATTCAGCATATATATACATCTTTGTTTATGAATACTACGTAATGCTTGTTATGTCCTTAAGAACCTACACCTGTCTGAGTGCACGGCATTCTGGGAGATGTAGTGTGTGTACCGGTGGCCATATTGGAATGCAGTTTCCCCATTATTGGGGACATGTCCCTATTGTCCATACCCAAATCTATACCCATGGTATCCAACTTCACTGTAAGCTGTGTCACGCACAGGTTAATTTTACTTCTAAAAGTAAAATGTTTTGATTGAATAAGTAAATATAATATTGCTTTATTCTAACAGGACTCAATCCAAAAAGGCTGAGGGATGAATTGAATTGTAAGTTTTGAGAAGTCTCAGTCGTGCTATATACTGATACATAGAGTATATATATATATACATGTATGTATATATATATTACTTCTGCGTCAGTGTTCTCTTGGTTTTGCACTGTGCTTTGGTCTTATCCTATATGGGTCTTTGTTTTCCTCAGTGTCAGTTGCAACAGTCTAGATTACAACAGTGCTGACATCTCTACAGTGCAGGCCCTGAGGGCTGCCAGCATCTTAGCATTCATCTCCTCACAGGATGATTAGTGGTCTGCTGTGCCTCCAAGGCTGGTCTACATCAAGAAGAGAAAACGGATTCAAACACTGCTGACGTGGTTACTTTTTGGACTTTCTTTCCCTACAAAAAATATTTTTTAAACAGTGATTATGTTGCCAGTTGAATGTTGAACATTAATTTAAACTTTCTCGTGTTCTTGTTTACTTTGCACCAAGCAAAACATGAATGTAGATGAGCAGTTTTGTGACTTGAGAGCTTCTTACTTATTAAGAATGTCTGCAGTGCAGTGCCCAGCAGCTAGTATACTGTAGATCTGTCTCATGTTCTGGTAGCAAGGAAAATACAGTAACATAGTGTTTTTGTTTTTTTACATGTGAACCACACATCTAACATGTGATGTGGTCTGGTGACACATGATAAATTAGTCTGTTAGAAGAGGGTAACTGTTTCCTGTTGTTTTGAGTCATCATCCATTTCCTGGGAGCTCAGAGCTATAACAGCAGCATCTTTATGTTACAAAGTGAACATGTTTTAATCACAAGTGCTGTCACTTGATTGGAGCAATTTCCTGTGGCTCTGTAAAGTATGAGGTAGCAAAGTAATTGAATTTGGGTCATAATGAAAAAGTGCAAGGAGCCTTGTGATCTCTCCCCCCATGCCTTTCATCTTTGTAATAGCACAGCAGTTCATGTCTGGGAAGCAAAGTTTTCATCACTGATATTAGTAATTTATAGAGGTCTTCTGTGCTTTATGTGCCATGTAAGGTGCAGCAGAAGCCTCACCAAACTGGATATGTGCTTTAATTTGACATTGACAGGAAGAAAACACAAATGGGTTGAGGATCAGTCATGGAGAGAGCTGGCTGATTAATGACAACATCGGTCTAATGTGGAGACTCACTGCAGTTTTCAAACCAGTTTTCTAAATTCTAACAAAAGGATACTTCCCATTATTTGTGTGAAGAAAAGGTAGTTTCCGTGTCTCTGTACAAGCATGGTTAACATGTTTCCATGGTTCTTTGATGCCCCCAGCCCTTATATCGCCCAACTCACTATTGCAGTAATATTTCAATCAGCACAATATCATTACACAGCACTGCAAGTCATAACCTTTGAATTATTCATAGCAGCGGTGGCGAAGGGGGGGATAACACATCTGATTATAGAACAGTATGAGGAAACGGACTCAAAGAGTCAACGGGAGAGAGTAAGCATGACAGAGAGCATGAGGCAGTATAGCTGACTGTGGCATATATAATGGAGGGAAGTATAGGAAATGAAATTAGATGACAAAGGGCGAAAAGTCTGAGAGAGAATAAACAGTGCTAAAAATGGTTGTCGACATGTAATACTTGTCTGTCATACATGATGAGTGTAGTGAAGACGGGATTATTTGACACATATATTGTCTGAGCGCTGTGGTTTTGTTTGATGCTTGCACTGTTGGTTGAGTGTGAGCTGGTGTTATGTGAAGATGCTACTTCTGTACTCAGTGTGAGTAGCTATGAATAACAGCATCAGCAGATGTGGAAACTGTTTAGTCAACAGGGCTGCTGCTTTCAGCTTTATGTAGCATAACGTAACATTTTTTTGTGGTCACCTTTATCCATGTGGTGTGTCACCATTTATTATTTAAGTCTGTTACCTTATTGCAATCTACTGTATTATCTTTAACAGCCACCACAGCTGTGACATACTCCATGCTGCATGTTCGTGTTTTCCCTATTTCCCTACTGAAACAACTGTTTTAGAGAAGTGAAGGGCAGTTATCCTGTAACCCCTGTTCTCTGATAACATGAGTGGGGTGTCTCACTAGAAGCACCTGCCGTTCATATAACGAGGAAGGGGTGGGCCTGTTTTGAATGATGAGTGATGCTGCATCAGTCCCTTTTTTGGGGGAGGCAAGGAGCTCAGCCTTGACAGTTGTCATGGTAAAGATACAGAGGCCTTTGAGGATAATGCTGAGCGAGCGTTCCTGTGTGAGACACTTCTCATGTTATAAGGGAACAGGGGTTACAGGACAAATAGCCTCACATTATCTCTTTGTGGTTTTAGCAGCAGCTGACTGGAAAAGAAAAAAAGCAAAGTTCAGTTGTAATTGTCATTTGAAAAGGTACCAAAGTGAAGTTAGTGAGAGGGATGTAAGCTCATAAGATGTGATAAATGTATAGGCGCACCACACACAAACACACTTGTACGGAGCCAGCTGGCCAGTCTAATCAAACAGAATCAAAGAGAATGTGACATTTGTTTATTTTGTTTTTGTGCAGCCAGCCCACACATTGATGGACCTACATTAAAACTCCCACCACTCCAGATGGCGAGACTGCCCTGGTTCTTAAGGTTCTTCTGTTTTAGTAGCAGGATTTAAAAAATTGCAAAAATTGGCAAGTGATGTCAGAGGTGCAGATGGGCAGTTAACTGAAGCAACCTATCAATCAGCTGGAAGAATCCAGGATCCTGTTCCATTTGCTTTTATGGGCTCTTCTGTTCCCCTGTCCTTCATAACACTGAAATCATCATCTGTGTAGTTTTGACTGGTTTCCTGGGACCCAGTGAGCATTAGTATGTCTCTGTACTCATTGATGCACAGCCTTTTTTTATCATTATTTATATAGAAAAGACGACATGTTCTCACAGTCACAGAAGAATGTGTGAAGTTGTTGTTAAACTGGGGCCCACAGATGGTTTGGGCTCATTTCGTATAGAACTGTTTTAATTCCCAGAGTTGTGTCAGTGCCTCCTCTTAACCCATACCCATTGTAATACACTCCACTCTGACAGTTTATTCATGAGAGGATGTTCAACAGCAGATACCAAAAATCTCATCTTATGACACAACTTTCTCAAGCAGTTAACATCAGATATGATACAACACTTACTCAAGACACAGGCAAATTCTATTAGCAAAACCTATAACGCTGGAGAAAGAAGCTCAGAAAATGGAAATGAGGATTTTATTGTATACCTGTCATTCTTTTGATACATTGCCATCATGTACATCTAATATGAAAGACACCTAGGTCATCTATTTCCATCAGTCTTGGCATAGCCTTCGCTGTTCCTTTCTTAATTTCTCTTATGAATTCTTTCATAGCTTCTAATCTAAGCCCTTATGGCCAGCCAATATTCCCTGTTCAGTTTGACCTCCATTAATTTTTAGCAGAATTGTATTCAAGTTTTATTTAAAAGTCAGATTGAAGCTTAGCATATCGATATCATGACCTGCCGCAAAAAAGGTATTTTGACACATTCACAAGACCATCTGCCGTGTATGAAGTGAATAAAAGTGCAGATGAAAATCTGTAATCATTAATGTGGTGTTCCTCTGTACTGTAGGTCTTATTTCAGTCACTGGTAACACAAGAAATTGTGGTTGGTGCTGAGTTAAACAACAGTTAAAGCTGGACACTGGAAACATCTGGACACTGCAGTTCCCCCCATTTTTCTGTATTCTTTGTTTTACTTCCTCAACAATTAAGTTCTGTATAAACACGTAGGAGGCAGAGGGATAAGTACTGTGCAACAAAGACATTATGTGCATTGGTGCTCATACAAGTGTTCACAAGTGCCATCAGTGAGTGTATCTTTGCTTTAATCATCCGTGTTATATCGGATAACCTCGTCAGATTACACAGTTTTACACAGTTCAGTGGAAAGTCAACAACAGAGTGTACAAAAGGCAAGTGTTTGAGTGAGTGAAATCCAAATCGGAGTACAGCACCTGTGCAAAACACCAGACTGTGTGCACAGTAATTATCAACAACAGTTACACACTGGTAACATTAGGTCTGTCATTAAACAGAATATGTTCAAATGGCCATTTACTGGAGTTACATGTCTTACTGAAGAGGCTGGCTCACTGGAGGGGGAGTGTCTCCTATCACCAATGGTGATTACACACTTGATCTGGGTTCACGGTGAACTTGGCTTTGCAGGATTTGTGTGTATATTTTTAGGGCATATGAAATTGCCACACTGACATGAATCCCCTGGTGGACTCACTTGCATATCATTTTTTCATTTAGGTTTGTTTATTTTGTCGGGTTTGCTTTCATCCCCTGTAATTTGCTCTTGGCAGATTGTTCATTTTTCAGTCACAGAATAATTTGCTTAGCACAGAATTGTAGGATAGCTGTATTCAGGTGTGACTCATCTGAATATACAATGGCTAACGCTCGCCTTGAGTGCAGTCTCAAGTTTAGGCTGTAAAATCACGTAAAAGCCTCACAATTGCTGTCGTCTGAACCACCCTTTCCCAGTTTTATGTGCACAAACCGCCATAATGAAATTGTTTTGTTATTCATTGTCTGTGAGGCATATGTGCGACGAGACCGAACTTTGCAGTTTTCTGAGAATGTGGTTTTCCCTATAACAAATATTTGAAAAATTAAGTTTGGACCAGTGTGAGAAAGAGATCTTTAAAGCTTATTTAACCACTTTGGCTGAACAAACACTGAATTCTGCCAAAAACCAATACAAGTCAAGCCTGTATCCCCAGTTTACCTCATCTACCATCATTGCAGCTGCATGGTGGCATAACAGATTTTCCCTCTCAACAGATAGCATTCAAATGTTTTCTGTTCAGTTTGGGGAAGTGGCATTCGTTCAGCCGGGCCATGTCAGGTCGTTCAATCTAATCTGCTCTTCCCTTGACATACTGGCTCACGCCTGTTATGCACTACACCATTTGACAGTCAAAATCAATGAGGCTTAAGTAGAGATCCTGATCCAATGGCAATCACAGCAGCGCCCCCACCCACCTCCTAACTGCTTAACCCCTGCCACCTCTATGCATACCTAGTCGTATGCGGCATCATTTTCAATCAATTTCATCTTTTCCCTATGAAAAAAAACCCACTTCAATTTAAAGCAGCCAACATGATCGAAACCTGTAACAATGTCTCTTAGGGGGTAAAAATTCCATTACCATGTAAAGCAGTTTGCAGAAACTCCCCTTCCTTTAGTTTTACTGCAGATTCAACAGGGTACTTGGACTTTGAGCCTGATTGAAATCCTCCATCCTTCCATTTCATGCTTTTAGGATTTAGGATGCGAGTTAAATGGTTTTGTCAATACCATATACTGTATTTTGTTGATACCCTACACATTATAAGTGAAATGTTTTGTCATAGCATCACCAGGTTGTGTTTTACAGAGGGCCATTTGAATGAGACAAGGATACATTTTGAAGACAGAGTGAGAGAGAAAGAGGCCGAGAGAAGCACAACAAAGGTCCTTGGAAGTTGTGGTTATGTGGTATGCATCTTAACCTGTAGGCTACCGGGGTGTTGAGAGACAATGTATATTTCATGTTTCTGACACTGTTCTAATAAATCTTTCAGCTGACCCAATACAGTTTTATATACAAATATTTTTGTTTGCTATATCTGATCATTTTTGGCACATTAAAGCTTTTTACAGATTTATTTTGATTTTGACTAATCGCTGACAGAAACACAAACATTTCCCGTTTTATTTCACCATGTTTAATATGGACAGGCAAGGCAAGCAGGGCTTGACCAGCTAAAGCTAAAAATAGACATCAGTTAGAACAATACTAAAGTGGAAGCGATATCTCTCCTTACATCTCAGAGCAGCTTTCTGTCCCATAAAGGATCTGATTGTACCTGTTTGCATTCATCTTGTAATTTACTGCCCTCTTGTGGCCACAGTCAGCTGTTGTCTCTGGAAGCTAGGTTGGCTACCAGCCAGAGTGTAGTTCTTTGGCTTTGCTTGCCTATCTTTAAAAGTCACGGCATGCCACCGCTTTATGGTTTCATCCATAGCTGTTGTGGAGCATTGTGATTATTGCAGTCATTCAGCGTGAATGCCCAGGAAAAGGCTTTCACGAGCAATATGAAACTTAATCTAATTACACAGAGAAAAATTTAAGAGACCTTATGGCAGCATTGTAAACCCATACAGAAATATGAACAACATAAGAAAGTTAAGCAAAATATGACTAAAATTGCTACATCCATTTGCCAACTGTTGCCGGCTGTGTCTGACCACAGGACTGGCTTCATTCCACAATGTGCTTTCTGTCATGCAACACCCCCGAGCTGAATTCAACTTAAATCTTCTTTTTCTTTTTCTCTTTCCTTTTCTTCATATTAGCTTTTTAATTACTTTTTTGATTCGATTTGCAGTCTGTAATTGTTTCCGGACTAAAGGACAGAGATGAAAAACGAACCATCCCAAACAACATGTGATGGAAATCACTGCAGTAGGTCCGACACACAAGGAAGACGCTTGTATGATGCCCTCAGTATCGTCTTTCAGGTCCATGTAAATTTTTCACCTAAACACATTGATTTTGGAGGGTAAAGATTTCTTTTTTTTAACTCAAGATGGATCTCAGAGGTATGTGGAACATTTACTCTACACCCTTAAATGAATATTCAAATACATTTCCAACTCAGAGAAAACAAAGACCCAGTTCTCACATCCCTCTTTAACCTGCTGAGCCTAGTATTTATTGCTAAAAACCAAAACTCTGATACACAAATACACAAGTTCACAAGGCAAAGTTAAGATAATTTATGGGTGATTTTCCGAATGACAGTGGTTTGTCCTCAACAGCACAATTGAATCAAAGAAAGGTAGTAGGTAGTATAATTTTTAACCAACAGATCATTTTTTGATATTATTTTTATGCATCTTGTCTTTCGTACATGTACACATTGTTTTACCATAAACAAAATCTTATCCTTTACCTAATTCTAAATCATCCATTCATTTTAACCTCAGGGTGTGAGGAAAAGAAAGCTTGTGAGATGTCATCTGTTTTGAGGGCAGAAACATAAAAATTTTGTCTGCACCAGTCTGACTCTGGCAGTGTGTCCAACCAAGTCTCAAAGCGTTAGGGAAACATTACCAGGAAGCCACACATTTCATGTATTGTTTGTCCTGATGGATGAGACTCACAGCTAATGCAAACCAGAACCCACAAGACAAACAAGCCTTAACGTGGTTAGGACATAAGCATCCTACATCCTCACTAACACACACACACACACACACACACACACATACACTAAATGAAAATTAAAAGAGCTACATTAGCCAGAGCAGAGCACTAAGGGAGCATAAATGAATAGCATTATGAAATGAGAATTGTCAATTGGCAACAAGCTGTTTTGTTTTTCTATGGTTTCAAAAAAAAAAAAACATTCCCATCATGGGAGAGGCTTTCACCTTTCATGAGTCTGAAAAAAGGTCAGGTGATTTAAAATAGCCAACAGGCCATTAGGACACAAAGGGCCATAATGACAATTATTAGCATCCATATTCAGATTAGTCGTGTGTATCTAATGCCTGCATGAGCAGTCTTTATCATTCATTTTCATTTTATTTATTTATATTTAGGACTGCTGTGCCTTGCATAGTACGCTCCTAATTAGGTTTAAATGTTTGAGTGATGTACTCTGGCAGCTCTGCTCTGATCCACTGCTCAGTTAATCAGTCCTGTGAGTGCCAGCACAGACATAGCATGATAAGACATAAAAATCATTCAGTAGTCCAGGAGACTTGTGTACAGTTTTACCCAGTGAGTAGATAGAGATCAGGTTTACATTGATCACTTTAGATTGGATGCAGTACGGCTCGGTCCATTTTATTATAAGTACATTGAGCATATTCGATGCCAAGACCAAGCTCCTCCTGTGTTTACTCTTCTTCACTTCTCAAATTATGAGTTTTGCTTGTTCATTGTGTGTTCCAGTTTTGAATACTGAGTGCTTACCTACCTGTTTATCTCCATATAAGCGGACACTCGATCACCTTGCATATGCTTGCAGTTATCTTATGCACAAAATAACAAAATATTTCCGTACACTTACAAGCTGGTGGTGAGCGAGCTGGTGGTGAATCCAACCACACCAAATGTATATAACTCAGTCAGCAAATCATTTCAAGGTTATCAAGGAGACAGTGGCAGCCCTTATCTAGGACTTCATTTCCTTTCTATTATGGGATATGGCAGGGAGCAGGTCCCACACTGCAAAGCTGTTCTCTGCTTATGTTCTGTGGGTGCTATAACATTACTTCCCATCTGGTCAACACCTTTCTTCCACTGTGAGCCAAATCTGGGTGGAGGGATGGGGAGAGAGAGATGGAGCGAGGATTCTTTAGTGAGAAGGGACTGGAAAGAGGTGAAAGCAGTGAAAGAGGTGAGGGGAGAGGAAAGGCAATGCAACATGAAGGAAAAAACATTAGAAGGGAAGCTGGCAAAGGTAGTAATGCAAAGCCTGTTGAGTCAGAGCACAGACATTGGGGAAATCAGAAAAGCTCAGAGCCTGTTTGTGTAGGGGGGGCTTGTGTGTGTGCACATGTGCATTCATGTTTGCTGTACTCTTACTAGCACAATTCTATCCAAACAAATCACAAAATAAACCCTAAAATAAACGCACAGTTTCCTATTTCTTAGCTCACTTGTCATAATTGAAAGGTAGAGACCTACTGAGATCTGTGGGCATAACGTCATCATCAGTGGTCTGTGGCTGGTTGGAACCTGCAGTGAAATGCATCCAATGTGACTCCTGCTCTTAATACGCAATCACTTCTGAGGAAAAATTAATGAAATAGTGGAGGTCTTGCTCAGGAAGGCAACTCTTTTGGATGTTGTAATGTAGGGTATTTGACTGTATGTATATGTAATACATTGAAAATACAACCTCGATGTAACAATAGTGAGTACACCTGCGCTCACTGCAAGAAAAGTCAGTTTATTTGTGATCATACCTGTGATTTCCAGCTTTGACCTGGATTGGTTCTAATGCAGCATTTCTCCACATGGGACGATCAAGCCATCAAAATTAAGAACAGACATACAAAATATAAAAACAAAAAGAATGGCGTCTCTCAAATGAAAGGTGCACTGCCTTTTAGTTCTTTAATACGGACCTTTCATCATAATTTAATTAGTCAAACATTTCTGTTTTTCAAATTAATTGGCTTCAGTCTTGTTGGTCTTTGGGCTTTGGCTAAAACAAGTAAAATTGTATTAAATGGACAGGATTTGTGATTTTTTAACATTGTAGGGATACTAACCAGCAGTGTACTCAGTTTTGTTCATGGGTGAACCTGCTTTCTCGCTCCTGAATTCCCTACGTCTTAAGCGAATTGAGTTAATCCAGTTGAAGTTCATTTTTCAGTACATCCTGGATTATAGCGTGGACACACAAAATGTGGCTGGCTAAGTATTATGTTGATGTAGAACTGAATTATTTGCTTTTTGTCCACTAAGGGGCAGAAAATCCAAAACAATTTGACACAACCCTGACAAATTATTTGTATTATAAAGTTGTTGCCAACATGTTACAGAACAGTTGTACAGCTGCAGGAAGCAGGATTGATAACTAAACCATACATCAAGTAAAACAGCAAAACAATGAGTTAAAATCTATGCAGAGTTAGCTATGCGATCTGAACTTTTTTGTGCTTTTCCTGATTTTATGTGAAAATACATTAAGTACTATTAATTAAGTTTCAGTGCCGGTATGCCTGCGAGTATGTTGATTCAGTTGTGTTGGCAGCAAAATGTTTTATATAGCAGAATTTTTTTTTAACACTTAGATAAATGTATGGTTATTTAAGTAAAGATGGAGTAGGAGAACAGTGCCTGATTTATGTATATGACAGTCTGGGCTTTTAGAGCCAGAGTGGGAGCATTGTGATGTACTGCAACATCAAACTGACAAAATATGTTCGGTTTTATATCTGAGCTGTTGATGTGAAATGTGCAAACTGTTAATGAAAACAGTGCTGCAACAGCATAATCGTCTGGGTATCAGCAAAATCTAAAATGACACAAAGTTCTTTGTGTAATGATGTATCTGTTACTGTGATGGTACTTGCATTCAGGCATACAGTATGTTATTGTGTGTGCGTACTGTAATCAGTATCTACTGTTGCCATGTGTTGGTAATGTGTTGTGCAAGGAATGGCACACATACATTTACTTTCTTAGGAAAGCAGGTATTTACAGTGCATTCACTGTGTGTGTGGTGTCATGACTTGTATGTAGAAATGAAGGGATTGGCAAGAGACAGGGGGAGGAGAAAGAGAGAGGGAGAGAGAGAGGGAGAGATTGTTGATGAGCTCGGAGCCAAAGAGAAATCAGCACAATTTGCCTAATAAAATTAGGGACAGTTGAACTACACAAAGGCAGCTGCTGGGTGAGGGAGGACAGCATTCACCACAGGACTGCAGCTTGCCTCGACACAAGATCTTGACCTGAGTGTGTTGTTGTCTCTCACGCCTGCTGTAATAGTGACTTTAAAGTCTAGGCACAGAGCCGTCTTCACACTCAGCTCTCAACTGAGGCGCCACCTCGCACCTGTCCATCTCTGAACCTCCACAAGAGTCTGGGGTGGGCTCAAAGGGTGGGCCATGTATTATCAGACTAAGGAAGAAAGCGACCCTCCCAAAATGGAACAGAATGAGGAAGCCCCCATGACGGCTTCCGCTGAAGCCCTGGACAGTCCCTCCTCAGAAACGTTGGGAGCTCAGGCAGAGCAGGCCCGTGCTACCCTAACCCCCGTCCCCCGCGGCGTATGTGGGGTTCTCTGTCAGCCATGGAGTCTGCTCCTCGCACTCACTCTGCTCCTGCTTTCTCTCCTTGGCAGCTGGGCCGTAGTCCACCTCACCCTGGGCACCCACGGAAGATCGCCTTTTCGCGTCTCAGCCAGCTACGATCAGCGGATCCCCCAGGATGACACGGCCACCATCGAGCCCCACTTCACTACCAACTGCACCATGGGTAAGCTGGCACATCCATGTCATCTCTTTCAGAACTTATTTTAAGGTAATGGTGATGCTGATCTTTTTTAGGTGTTTTTTTGTGAGCAATGTTGGTAATTTTTTTTTTTAATGTGTGAAAACGTACCTTTTAAAATGTTGTTAATCAGGTGATTCAATTTAAATAAGTCTAAAAGTAAGTGTTTTATCAAGTGATGTGCAAGTATTCACTGTTACTGCTTCAAAAGAGCAGACTGTTTTCTGACTGTTTCTAGTCAAATTGTAGGTATTGGATGTTAATTTGGGCTCTAGATTATCTGTTTTATCTAAGTATCTGATTAAACAGAAAATGGTCCAGACAAGTGAAAACTAATGTATCAGTGTATTAAGGGGTAACTCCTGGGATCCTTCTTAGGTTTACAGTTGTTGTTTTTCCTGTGTGTGTGTGTGTGCGCGCGCGTGTGTGCGTGCTTCCTATCAGTCTCTGTATAAAATGCATGTGGACTGAATGTGTCACATGTCTGCGGGGTGACCGAGTTCCCAAAGCAGCTTAAACATGTCAAACTGGAAATTGCACAGCCACATTCTGTGATTTTTAACTTCATTACACCATGTTGTGGAATGAAATGCGTAGACTGCTTTCCACTGAAATAATATCCTTCTCTGTCAACCTCGAAAGCTCCTGAAATTGGATTAATACAACTGATTCAATTTCCTCTGAGTTAGATGCAGGAGCACACCAACCCTTGCTTAAACATTTCAAGTGTGCGTTATTGAGGAAAATGATAAAATCCTTGTTTCCTCTAACAGACAGATATGTGGTAGGCAGAGAGGTCCAAAGTGTCATGCCAAGCCGGCGATGTTTTAATGAAGAAGACTGTGATACTGTACATGTATGAAATCGAGCAGATGTTTTTAATATATATAATAATATATTTTTCCACATATCCACATTTTGAAATTGGCATTATTTTTGTAGAGTGAGTGTGTGTGGTTTGAAAATGCTTAATTCCAGGCTTCTGTAAGAAAAGTTACCCAACTTGTTTACCAGACGGTGTTGGAGTCTGCTGAACTCACATAAAAAGGAATAATCAAGTAAAGGATGACCAAGAGAAATGCTGCACCAGTAGCTGCTCATCATGGATTAAATTAAATCTTAAAACTGGTCGCAGCACTCAAAAGAGATCCCTACATCGATATCATGTTGCTTACACAACATTGTTCTTACAAAACTACCTCTTTCTTGTCTGGATTTGCAATAATATATTTATATTTTTTATTTATTTATTTTTGCATGTGCACTACAGAGAACATGAAAAGATCTTGAAAAAAAAAACCTCAATCCCACTTCAACTGCTAGCATTTACCATTTCATGCAGAAATCAGTGATCCCATATTTAAAGGCTCTTGGAGATTATAATGAAATCCATGCCAGCTGTCAACACATATACCATGTGGCCTTATTTTGGGGCTTATTATTACTCATTTATTAATTACAGACTCATAAAATGGTTCCTAAGTTTACACACCGAACATTAAACATTGAGAAAACTGCCGGGTGTCTTAGTTTTCTTCTTCCTGTTTGTTGGACAGTGGCAGTATTTATTCTACTGGACATGTTGGACACCTGGGGATGTTGCGTTGTAACGTGAACAATTGTTCCCCTTCCTGTCAAATGTTATCCTCAGTATCCCTGATTTCTGGCCAGAGATTTTGGGTGGATCACTTGGACAAAAGACTGACAGATGAAGCAGTGCTGTGCACAAAATGTAATGCTACATACTGGAAGGCATTAGAGAGGGCTTTAGCTTGTATTTTTCTATAAAACCATAAAGAGCACTTTAAAAAAGGTGATCATTCTCCAAGCCCTGGTTTTGAGCTACTATACTTTTATAGAGGACGAGTCTCTTTGAGCTCTGCAACAATGAAGCAGCTTTTGCGCTCGGTCAATATTTAGCTCCAGATGAGTGAGGAACATGGTTCAAAAGGGAAGATTTGTCAGGTTCCAATTCTTCAAATTTGTGTTCAAATGGGATGTTTGGACTTGAGGTGATTTTCTCACAGCTGGCCAACATTGGCAACCTGATAACAAATCAGCAACACCTAACTTATCCAGTACCTTATCAGGTTTTGGTTGTCAATCATGTAAATGCCTGTGTGTGAGTGTGAGAAAGAGAGGAAGAGAAAGAAAGAGATCATGAAACTGACGAGTAGAGGGAAACTAAAACAGGGCTGCCCTAATCCTCAACACTGAACACCTAACTTTAACTTTTACATTAAGATAAACTCCTAATATTTTAGATAAGTCTGGTCCTAAAGTTCCTGAAGTGAGTACTGAGATAATCAGTCACTTCTCCAAATTGTCCCCAGACAATCACATTGCATGAGAAGCTTCTGATAAAAGTGCAAAACAAAGCAACCAAATCAGTATCAGTTCCATTACAGCGTCAGTGATTCTTCAGTGATTGTTTGTCTAACTGTCTTTTCTGTCACTGTCAGGACGGAGCAGAGCCAGTGCTGTTGCTCATGCAAATCCTGCCTCGGCTGAACAGTGTCTAATTGTTCTCTGAGTTCACTGTGTTCCTCCTGCCAGGCAGCACATAAGCGGTGGCTAGCAGAGAGAAAAAGCATGCAGACGTGCCGTACTCTCCTCAGGCACCACCTGGGTCCCCAGCACAACACCCACTATACACATCCCACGATTAAACTAAGCCCTAATCCGTCTCGGCACGCTCACCGTGCGGCCTCACCACATTTCGCAGTGTTCTAAACCTCCCCCACTTTCCCCTCCAGCACCTGTCACAAGGCTGGGCTCAAATTACCTTCCTTCCCACCTAGCACAGAACATGAAGCCAGGGTGTTCGATTAAGGCTCTCAGACTCAGTCCCTGGCAAAGACAGTTGTTTGCTTTATTTGTTCCAGTCTCCTGCACTCAAAATTAGCCAGTTACTGCTATTAATGACCTGTATTGTCAGGCGTTTGGGTTGGGTAGTGCAAAGCTTGATCCAAACTTGATTAAATGTGTTTAATTCAGTCCCAAAAGTTCGAAGTTTTAATTTTACCAAATATAAGTGTGTGGACACAAAATGTTCTGTATTTCTCACTGGGACGGCTGCATAATGGTTTCCTGCAGACTTAGAGGAATTTTGTAAGAAAAGCATGATTCACTCTGAGAAGGATTTTCAAATCAGTGAGAGAGAAAAACATACTAGTGATTAATTTCATTTCCAACCACATGTGGCGTGTTGTTATTTGTTGTCTTTTGAGCACGTCTGCCTTGAGATATGCAGCAGTTTTCAAGATTTTCCTTGCTCACGGTTAGCTGGATCAAATTCTTCTAAATCTCATAGTTAAATTCATGTTTAATCAGATTTGACAATGACAATGTCCATTTCCTCCCTCTTAGTTGTTTTCTTGAGCAGAAAGGTGGCAATTACTCAAGCCAGTGAAGTGCGTGGAGATATAGTCAATACAGGATAAATAAATGGAGCAATGTCTGACTTCTGTCTCCATACCCCTCCACTTTAATTAACTCATCAGTCACAGGGCCAACAAGCAATCCAATTTGTTGCCCCTAAAGTGACTTGTGTGGTTGTGTGCCTATCTCTGGAGCTCATCCTCCTGACAGGAAGTTAGAATCCCGCCTTCCGCTAGCGTTTCTCCGATGCTCATGGCATAGCTGCACAGAGAACCTAATTATTCAAGTGCCGCAAATCTGTCAATGACACTCTTAACATCCTACAGTTTCTCATTCTGCAAGTAAACAGAAACTACTGTGATGACTGACCAGCTCATTACCAGATTGTGTCAATAGCAAATTTGACTTTGCCTCAGTCGTAGTACTTTGGCAAGGCAGAAGGTCACATTTGCCTTTACAGTTATAACAATGTTTGTCCACTGAAGATGATATTCAGTATTTGTGCTCGTGCATTACCCTGCAAACTGTCATAATTCATTCTTTGGACATGTAGCTGAGACAAGGCAGTGGTGAGCCCTGTGGGAATTTGAACCCGTGACCTTCTCTTCCCTGGCCCATTTCCCTAACCATTACACCATGCTGCTGCAGGCTCTTAATGGAGCGTTACAGCAAGTCTATACTTTGCGATTAGGTACACAGCAGAGTGAGGGTGTCCCTAGGCCCATCAATCACACACAGCCCTGTGGAGGCAGTGAGGGAAATGGGTTTGGAGAAAGCCAGTGGAGTGGGCAGAATGTTGGACATGTGGATGGATGGGTGATGGTCATTTGGAGAAAAAAAAGCCATTCAGTATCATAGAGTGGTATTGAGGCTCACCTTTAAATATGCAGAGCGTCTCCAGCATAAGCCTTTAATTGAGTTTTCAATTTCACTTTGGCTGCATGACTAAAGTAAACTCATCCCTGGAGTTTTGTTATTGGGTAACAAGCACACAGTGAAAGTATAAATATATTCAACAAAAAAAAAAAAAAAAACCCACGCTGTCACAACAGAGTGAGAGTGTTTGTGGGATCAGAAGTTGTCAAATAGCAGCAGAAGGTTTGAGGGATGTCATACAGTGAAGCAGTGGCCCATAAGGATGAGCGATAGACTATAACTGATTTCATTGTCTCCCGTTAGTCTTGTAAAGACTCATCAGCTCCGTCAGTGCTCATCTATGCGTTGATGTACATGTGTGCAGACTGAATAATGTCAAGCAGGTGTATTCAATTTTGCAAGCACTGTGTTACATTAGTGTTGTGCCACTTGGAAAGCTTTGAGTTGCAGGATCAAACCTACAAAGTAAACTTTTACACTGCTAATTAATACTGATTAATAATAACGTGTACTGTTAGAAGCCTTTGTCTGGTGTGGCTGTGTGTTTATACACTGTATGTGTGGAGGATATATAGTCTATGTACAGTAAATTCAACAACACTAAGAGTTTACAAAATTAAGCTCATTTGGCTACAACAGTTCTTTGAGCTAAGTACTAACGTCATTGTGTGAATATGATGAATAACAATGCAAACACATGGATGTTTAGCAGGTATGATGTTTACCTTGTTGGCCATTTTAGTTTGTGAGCATACAAACAGATGCTAATTAGCACTAAACACAATATACGGCCGGAGCTTGTGGGAGTTTCATTATTTTTGCAGGTGCCTGGTCATGAACCAAAGTTTTGGACACATTAAAATTTTGAGCTGATAACCTTAGATGGAAAGTCAGAGGATCACCAAAGTGATGGCATTTCATCCTTGGGGGATCATTAATGTGTGTACTAAATATCATGGTAATCTGTCCCGTAGATTACATGTCCAGTAGTTACATTTCATGTAAAGCCACAAAAGAGAACCTCACTATGGCACTTCAGGAAAAAAACGGAATTACCAAAGTCAGACCAGTAAGATTCATCTTCGGGGCACCGCAAATGTCTGTACAAAATTTTCTGGCAATCCATCCAATAGTTGTTGCGATAATTCACTCTGGACCAAAGTGCCAGACAATCCAACTAACCCACAAACTGATAACTGCCATGCCTAGAGCCATGCCACTGGCGAGGCTAAAAACATGGCATATACAGAATCAGTGTCATAATTTGAACTATTTCAATATCCTTGTGTGTTGTTGCTCTCTGCAGTAGTTTCTGTTGTGCTTCCTCATCTAGAGAATTCAGTGAGGAGTACTGTAAGCCCACTAACAGCCTGTTCCATTAAAGTAATGTTAATGTTGTCCTGAAAGCCAGGGTGCTAGGATTCACCCAAAGTCTCCTGAATTTGAAACTGTAGTTTAGTGTCTGTACTGCCTGTGTGTGGTTAGTAAACTGCTCTGCCTAAACTTAAAGCATAAAGCTTAAACGAAAAGCCACCAATACAACAAGTGTGTTTAATGATTTGCGGACTACATATTGAGTAGTAACCAAACATTGTGTGCGGATAGTGAACTGTTCAATGATCAGTTAGAAAAAATGGTCTGAGCCACAGGAATGTGCTCTCTCCATGGTGCTGAAGTGAAGTCACTATCACAACCTGCATTTACTTCATGACAGTCATCGTCATGTCAGTCAGTCGGTATGTGTCTCTCTATGTGTCATCACTTTATTAGATTTCATGAAATAAGCTGAATGGCTGATTGATGCATTTTAGCCTTGGGCTGGCAGCAGAATTTAGAAGACCATATGTATTGTTCCTGTCAAATGACTTGAATGCCAAAATGTTTGTTCCGTGGCATACATTCCTTTATTTCATTCATATTATCAGGTCAATGTATTGTTGTAGAGATGTTGATTAATAGAAGAGAAGAGAGAGAAGAGAAGCCTGAAAAGAGAGCTCTGTTCCCCCTCTGCCTACGAATATACCCCCCACCAACATAGAAGATAACTGTGTTACCACTGTGTTGACACTGACAAAATTTATTCTCAGCATTTGCATATAAGATATTATGTCTACCAAAGAGTATCCACCGTCACTAACTCCATTGTACTTGCAATTTATGCTTCAGTGACATTTGAATTCCCCACTGTAGCAGAAGTTCAAATAAAACAGGGCCAGTGTACAGGCAGAGTGCCCTTAAAATCAAATACTTTAAAAAAAAATAAACTGTTCCTGAAACAGAAAAAGTGTTTAAATGTCTGCTCCACTCAAAAAATGTTAACATACTCACAGTATAATGTTTAATTAAATTTAGGGCACAAGCTACCCATCTAATAGCA
>JBBMJY010000009.1:17854894-17904045 GCA_037833715.1 Toxotes lorentzi | reverse complement strand
TATATATATGTATATGGAGTTATTTCTTTACTGTAAGGTTTGTAAAATAGTTTTATAATGTTAAGTTTAATGAGGTTTGTATCAGAGCAGATACAGATCTAGAATATCAGACTTTCACTACAGTCACATGTTGAATTTGCAGTTGGAAAACATCCCAATCATGAAAAATCAATTCTCTTAATGTTTGGAATCAACCGAAATATCATTTTATCTTAACATAACCTGTTTTCCTTCATCCTTTGTTTTATTTTTATCAACTTCAGTGTGGGTTTTACTGTCTGCCTGAGGACCTGCTTTAAAAGAACACTACTAAAAAGCAATTTTGATCACAGATACTCATTGTTTTATAAGTACATTAAGATAAGTATGTTAAAAGGAGGCACTCTTTAATATTTGGCAAAGGCGTTTAGGAGCCTTGAGAGCAATCAGCAGTTCACCTACCTGCCAGATTTACTTGGAGGTAATTTCATGGACATTTTTTCTCTTTTTTTGTGAGGATCTGTGGCTCCTCTGATGGCTCAGGATACTTTTAGGTCCCTTGAAAACCTGTTAGAGGACACAGATTGTTAGCCTAAAGAAAACCCCCATTGACAAAAAAGTAAAAGCAAGAAAAACAAAACACAAAAAAACCCACACCTTATCAATTAGCATAAGATACAACCTGTCAACACAGGGCCCTATCTGGCAGTACTCAGCTTCATCACATTCTACCTTTAATCTCTTGCCTTAGGCCTTTCCCTGAGCAGCATCCCCTTTACACAAACTGGGTTTCTGTTGCAGGCATCTTTCCAAGGCAATCTACACAGGCAGTTTCATTTTAAGATATTGAGCAAGTGTTAAATGGCCCAGGGCACCAAGTAGAGTGTTCCCAGCATACACATGCCAAATGGAACAGATGTCTAAATCAACCCTGACCTGGCAGGGAGGAGGAAATTTCAGGATGTTATGGACTTAAAGGATCATTGAAGGAAAGTCAGTCATTAAGATACACCAACCTTAAATCTCATTTTATTCTGTAGGGTTGTTTCTGTCAGCCACATTTGTACCGAGAATTCCTGCATGAAACATTTAATGTGGCCATTGAGTCTCTTCTTCCCATTTAATTTCAAATGACAGGCTTTACTGTGTTGTACATTATGATTATGTAAATTATAATATATGTGAATTTTCATCTGTTGTAACAGAATTCTGTCAGAGAGATAAAAGGTGGAGCTCTTAAGAGGATGCACTAACTATTGCATGAACTTACTTAGTAGCTTGTACAAAAGTCTGCAACACTGACAGAATTTACACTCACCAAGCACTTTATCAGGCAAACCTATACACCTGTTTATTGGTGTAATTATCCAGTCAGCCAGTGATGTGGCAGCAGTGCCGTGTATAAAATCACACAGACACAGGTTAGGAGCTTCAGTTAATGTTCTCACCAAACATCAGAATGAGGAAAAAATGTGATGTCTGCCTGCCTTGTGTCAACAGTCCAGCCTGGTGGTGACCTAATAGCATATACAGTGAACTTCAGTGGCCTCCTCAGTCCAGACCTGAATCCAGTAGAACACCTTTGGGATGTGGTTGAACAGGAGATTGGCAGCTTGAATGTACAGCTGATAAATCTGATGAATTAATGTCATGCCATCATGTCAACAAGGAGCAGGATCTCAAAGGAAAGAACATCTTGTGGAATCAGTGCCACAAAGAACTGAGTCCATCTGAGAGCAAAGGTGAAAAACTGCCCATTATTAGTATGGTGTTCCTAATAAAGTGCTGGGAGAGTGTGTGTCCTTAACCTCTGACATATCACAGCACCAAAACAACTATGGAAGGTCAAGGACAAGTTCACAATGAGGAATCAAAGCTGGCTGGTATAATGCTGTTGGGTATTAAACCAAACAAAGGCTACAGTGTCACCACGATCACTCTCATGTTATTTGACAGTAACAATCTTTATTTGGCTTCATAAACAAGCAGGTGTGGTCACACAAGAAGCCTCAAAGGTCAGAAAAACCATCATGTGATGGTTTGATTCACAAGTAAGATACTGTCCAATGATAATGCAAAATGTGTATGGAATATTTCAAGGAAATAAGCGCACAAATTGCACATGGTAGCAAAAATAGCTTGAAGGATAATTCTCACTGGTTTCACTCTTGGTCTTTCCTAAAACATTTAGTACATATAGCTGTATTTAATGTTTTATTTTGTAAGACCATGAGCCAGCAAAGTGAAATGACTCGTGTGAACAATGTTAAGAATTATCAAGCGTACTGTTGTAATTGTGTGGTAGTTGCTCTAAAATGTGTAACTGCTGTATAAATGTTACTGGCATTGAGCTCCATGTATTTCCTACAGGCAAAAACATTTGGTCAGAGAGGATCGGTAGGATTATAAAAAAGAGAAATTACCCATGGATTACCCATGGCCCATGGATTGCATTAAGTAATTGAGCACAATTCTTGAAACAAGACAATATCTTGTTTATGGTTGTAAAAAAAAAAAATCATCCATGAAATGTAGAATAGGCGTTAAAGGTATTATTTTCATTTTCTGTCTCTGCCAGTCTGGTGTTGCGTGTGCCGATGTCTCCCCAGCAGTGAGTATGACAGATAGTGATAATGATTGGGCAGAGCTCTGACCAATCGAGCATGGCTGTGTGCAGTTAATTGAATTCATGAGCGAATACTTCTTGTCCTGTCAACTGTCCAGTGGGAAACTCAGCTGCATCCATCTCTGGCATCCCCACCACTGTAAATCTCCATGAATATCTCCAGATTCTGCCTTCAGTGTGGCGGCAAGATATTGGAGCATCCCTTCCTTGGGCCCCTTGAGATTTTTACCCTATGTCAGACAGTTCTCCATTACAGCATGTGAGATTAGAGAATACAAAGTAATGAATGAGCAGAAAAGAATAAATTCATTCTAACTACCAGCTCTGAATTGTGTGCTAGACTCCATCTTTTGTATTTTCCTTTTTTTTGTGTGTAGTTTCAACTTGCTTCCATTCTGTACACGCAAAGCACAAGCAGATCTCAAACCAGGCAATTCAAAAGACTGCTTTTTGTTGTTTCAGAGCACACACAGGGATTTCAGGATATGACTGACATGCTTGCTCATCTGTAGGAAAACAAAAGCCATTTTAATTTCAGTACAAGTCTACCCTCTCCATGACTCCAGTCTGTTTTTGCAGCTCGACTTCAACAAGGACACGTCTTTCTGTATTCAAATCTACAAGCAATCTCCACCAAGCCATAGCAAAAGTTTTATTCAAATGGCGAGACAAACTGCTTTGCATGATTTTATGATATGCCACAGAGTGAGACATCTCTATCAGTGGAATCTCAAAAGCGTGATATGCATGATGCGGTTATGCAAAAATACTAAAATGTTAAGTGTTGAATTTATTTCAGCTGGTTGTGTGTGTGAAAAAGGGAACAACTACTTCGAACACAGTGCACCATTTCTTTGTTCTGCCTCATACAGCAAAACCATGATACCTTGAGCCAGTAAGAACATGTAAGTTTGCTCCAGTGAGCAGACAGCACACCTTACACCAATGGTTCCCAACTTTCTTGGTCCCACAAGGACAGCCACTGTATATTCTCTATATGCATTAGACCTCTGACCCTCTTGACTAATGGTTTTCAGTAACATCACCTGTCACCCTCTATAATGATTTTGCTTGTGCTTTTCATCTTTTATGAAAGTTAACAGATTGTACAGTTATTTATACAGTCCTGACAGCACTGAAGACGCTACAGTTAGGACAAAACTTTGGACATCTGCCCATGTTTTTTAGCATATGTTTTTGGCTGTCGGTTAATTCCTGTTTTGTTCAGTGTTTTTTTTTTTGTTTGTTTGGGGTTTTTTTTCTGTTGATCTTGTAGCTAGCATATTCAATTATTTTCATCCTGTAAGCAGATGGCATGAATGAAAGTTGAAAAATTAGGGCAACTTGGCTGGTAATCTGAGAAATGTGATTTTCTGAAGAGGAAAATTATCTTTAAATCATGCTGAACTGACATTAAAAGATGTGAGAAGAAAGTATTTAACTTAAAATTTGCTCAACTATCAAATGAGTTTAATTTCCTTTGGTATATAAAATGATGATTAGACCAGCATGGGAAATTTATTATACTGCTGTCTTAAGAAAGAAGCACAAGATCCACATTTAATATAACAAATATTTGTCAGACGTTAGGACCATAACACTGTGCCTGCTGTGTCTGTTAATGGGACTGAATTGTATTCAAGCTTGTTGGAATAGTGATGTGATTGTAACCAGGTCCTAAAGATGTACAAGAAGAAGAGAAAAAAAAAGTTTTTTCTGCTCCAACATGCTCGGAAGCAAGACTTGTATACACTCTAATGGCTGCTAACACTACCATATAACAAACCCTGGAGCCCTCTTTGGGAGCAGCCATTAACAATGACAGACAAGTGAAATCTAATCCCTCTTCCCACTCAGTGTCACCAGTGGCAACAGCAGCTTTTATGCCATATTGATGGTACTTACATGTTCTAATTGACTGTTGTCTGATTACATGTTCATTGTCTACCAGTTATTCTCTGAAAGTTGTGAACAATCAATCTTGATAGCCTGAACATTATACAGCAGGTAGTGACTGATGGCATGTGGCTCTCTTCATTCATTTCTGACATTTAGACAAAAGCAACAAGGGTAAAAGTACAGTAAACCGCAGGATGTCTGTTCCTTGTCCTACAGCATTTATTTTTTTGTGACTGAAATACAGCGTCTGTGTTGATCTGTGAGTAGGCTGGCTTTGTTGCTGCATGAAAGGTTTCTTTTAGTGTCTTGTCTGGGGGGGTTTGTTTTCTTTTCTCACGCCTTTGAGCGTTTGTCATACACACCTAAACAGTATTCCTTTGAAACCTGTCAAAAGTGTATCAGGTATGACATCTTGAAACTCAATCTAAATGAGCTCAACATCAGTGAACTGTGCACCTTATGCACAGCTGTTTCCATTATGTTTATGAATAAAACAAGAGTCTCTTATACCTGCATTTGATGAAGCTTATGTCTCAAGCCAGCATGTTGGAGAGGAAAAATAACCCAAGCTTTTCTTTCTGTCATTGCAGGTGTTTCCAGAAACACTAATTGTTAGCTATTTAGCTGTATCTAACAAGCCCCTCAGTTCCTGTGTTTGTGTATCTATTTTGTCATTTATCAGCGGCTGCTGTGCCCTCTCCAGTCACCTGTCCAGCTCCTCGCCACTCATACATCATCCCCTTACAAAGACAAACCAACCTCCTGAGCACATGGATAACAAAGCTCTCTTACGCCCACAGGCAATCCATCCCCCACTGACCCACTTCTTTTCACAATCTGACAAGTGTGATTTAAGAACTGCGGTAGGCCAGGAGTGCAGCAGCGCTGTCTGGCTGCACTTACGTGCTCCAGGAGCTCAAAGTTCAGTGGCATCGCCACTTTGATAGTTTTTACTCCACTGTCATCAAACTAAGATAAATCGATGAATTTACATACCTCGCCCAAAGGTTTCAGTGTGCTCTAGATCTAGAAGTTTTTTTTTTCTTTCTTGATAAATCGCTGTGCTTGCGGTGTCAACATTATATAGAGAGGAAGCCACTGAGCACAACAAATGCATAATGCATGTGTTGAGCATGACTGAATACACATAGCAACACCACATCTATGCCCACACCGTTGGTCATAAACAAACAAGTTTCTGCCTCACCTCATTTGAATAAAATGGTATATTTGCTTTCTTGTGTGCTTTTCTGTAAATGTCTGTGAGACTGTATTTTCATATGTGTGAGAGCATATGCTCTGTTCACAGCCTTTACTTTGTAAAGAGTCCTGAAAAATGAATCATAATGTGCAGCACGACATTGACGAAAAAGGGCATTTACTCAGTGTAGTATGTTTTCAAAGAATTTGAACTGGATTACTCACTGACATGTTAATGTGGCTCTCTGCCATTAAGGCCCTGTCACAATAGTGCACGATGGGAGGCCCCTGACTAATGTGTTTTTGTCCAATAAAAAAAATGCCACCCCCTCTTTCTAATCCATAGAGTTCACTGTGCCAGTTTCCCACTGGGCCTTAAGGTTTCTCAGCCACAGTGAAAAAAAAGGAGTGAAGTCTGCTGCAAATCAGACATAGCTATGAAATTTCTCCTCTCTACTGCATTATAACGAGACACTAATTTCTGTGCAACTACCATGAAAGACTGACACTAACTACTGTCGTGTAATTACTGAAACCTAGTACTCAAGTTGTGTACTTAAACTTTATATATTGGATTTTTCTGAGCAGGTAATTCATTTGACTTTCATTTTAGTTTCAATTGGCAGATTTTACCCGACACAGATTTAATTACATCCATTACACCCACGCACTTTGCCCTGTGAAATGGATTATATATTGTCTGATCTTAAATAGCATGTACATCTAACCTGCTAAAACACGCAGCACCATAAACAGTCTGTATCAGAAAATTTAATTAATTTATCTGTTATTGTAGCTCAGTTGAGATTCATCCTGAATATTTCTATCCACTTATTTTGGTTAGTTCTATCCTGGTTGCTGTTTGGAGACTTTACTAGCCTGGTAACCAACAGAAGCGTCAACATACAATAGTAATATTGTAGCAGTAATAATGGTGTTTGACATTTCCTGTATGTAGATTTATGCTGTACTCTACCTTGTCCTTATACATGTTTGTGAGCCTGTCACCCTAATGTGCGTCTGATCTTCAGAAGAGTGGGTCCAAAGGTGTATCATCATGTATCACACAGAACATTATGCAAACTGAACAACAGAGCACATTCATTACAAACACTGTGTTATAATTAGTGTGGCATTACTGCATATCTAGTCAGCTCAGCTAACAGTATTTGCTCTGTGCTGCCTCCCTGGTCATGGACTCCAGCGTTATCAGACTTCCGACTCCAAGTTCATCTGAATGGAGAACAAATCTACATAATACAGATCAAGGGCAAACTACTAAGCGGAGCGAGCGAGTCACTCAAGATAAGAATCACTTCTCATTTTTTTCCTCATGAGTGAGGGGGAAAAAAACGAGATCCCCATCAAAGGACAGTTCTCCCCTCTTTTCTGTTTTGTTCTCTTTGCTGTGATCAGCCTCTGATGATTAAGGTGGAGATGAGCAGTCAGTTTCCACAACCTGGAGATATCACCTCTCTGATTTGCATAGGTATGCAAATGTCCCAGGTTCCAATTGAGTTGTTGAGACCTGTGATATCAATTGGTGTCTGTGTGTGTGTGTGTGTGTGTGTGTGTGTGTGTGTGTGTGTGTGTGTGTGTGTGTGTGTGTGTGTGTGTGTGTATGTTCCCTCCCCCTCTGCTACCTGCTACAGTATCTAGGTCATTGTTTTTGCTGCTTGTGTTCCTTGTCTGATGGATATGTACCATACTCAAAGCCAGATGCTTATGCAGCCTGAGCCAAGTTATTTATTATGCCACAGTCAGTCTGTGGATGCCATACAGGCTTTACAGTCGGGGGTTATATTAGCCTTTGTCACTGACTGATGTACTTTTATGTGGTGACTGTATTTCTTTTTTTGCGGTTTGTAAGTTATGTTTTCCCTGAAGTACTGATTTGTGTTTTGTGTCTAACATGTAAATCTATCAGTGGTATTCAATAAGTAAACTATGAACATAACATATTTTGCCTTGACTCCACAGGTAGTTTTTTTTTGTTTGTTCTTACATTAGTTTTTCAGATTTTTCTGCCAACAAGCAAATCATCTTCTAAGTCCTGACCGCAGTGTGTCTTTTCTTTTTTTCTTCTCTTCTTCCCTTCCTCCTGCGTCCAGCATCTTCACCTGGCCCTAACATAACACTAGAGGGTCAATACCACTGTCACCAAGGACCTGGGATCCCACTGGACAAACTGTGTGACTTCAGTACAGACTGTCCACTCGGCGATGACGAAGGCGACCTATGTCGTGAGTACACCGTGATACGAGAATACAGCTGTTTATAAAAATGTGCAAGAGGAAGAAGCTCACGTGTCAGCTGTCCTGTCCTGCATTTTGAATCAAAGGGGCCTAGTTGTGAAGTTGATCAGGTGTTGTGTGCTGTCTTTAATGAAGCTGTTGCGTCCTGCCCAACAGAGCAGCAGAGTGTCTGCGTGTTCTTTCCTGATAGGGGGGGAGGGGGGCAGAAAAAAGGCAGCGGAGCTATGCTTGGCTAGCATTTCTCACCCTTGACATATTCCATGGTTGTTATTTCTACCTCTTTGCACATTTGTTTTCTGCTTTTCTCGAAGGCCTAGGAGGAACACTAGCCAAGTATGCTGACATCTTATTCACAAGTGAAGTCCCCTAGGCCCTGCTGTTTATGTGTGTGTGTCTGTGTGTGCGAGTGGCGAGGATCTATTTATAGTCCCACCTGCATGTGTGCATTTTTACATCGTCTCCACACACAGTTTAAAAACTCTTACCCCCTACAGTTTTTTAAAACATTGTAGTTTGATTTCAGAGTTTTTCACCCATATTAAACCGACTAGAATTAATTTGCTTCTGTCCACAGTGCAGGTCAGCCTCCCATGTGGTGCTTATTAAAATGATGGCTGCTCCCTTGTGCTCATAGGTTTGCTAACTACAGGAGCTGAGAGATAAGAGGGTAACGAGAGGGTGAAAATCCCAGTCAGACGCTTTCTCTTTCTACTGCAGGAGGACTTATCAGTGCTAATTGGCCCGAGAGGCTAACCCAAGGGTATAATATCCATTTGAATGTAATAAGTGTGTGTGTGTAACATTTTGATAGTTGGAGCCACAGTTGAACATTTGAGCATAAATATAAACAGTAGGGCACAAAGCCAGCTTGTGCATGTCACTGACTTCATATGATTATTTCTGAATTATGTGTTATGAGCTCCATCAAGAGACTAGTATCTGTGTATTTACATCAGCAACACACAAGCAGAGCATGGACAGTGTGGTCTAATACTTGACACAGACTGATGGGTCTTGTAGGGAACAGCTAATTGCTGTGAGTCCACTGCGAAATGTTTCAGATCCGACATGTCTTTTCTCTTCATCTCCACACACCTTTTCCTCTGTCTGACCTCATAATGCTTAAAGTGCACAGAAGCATGAAGACCAGATGTCATTTGGTTTGAATCAAGGTTCTCTCCTAACCCTAACCTTTATCTTTTTTGATTGAGGACAGGGGCTGGAATTTCACTGTCCATTCATCAGTCCACCAGGACACTCATGTTTTTTTTTTCTTTCCCTGTCAAACGCAGTCTACTTCTGTACGTCATGCTCTGTGTTTATTCCATTTTCATCTCCATCATTCGTCACAATTACCCCCTGCTACCCAAATCACATAGTGTTCCCTCTCTGATACCCTATTCTCTATGATCTATCCACAAGTTATCTTCATCTGATTTGATCTATTTAAATCCTTCATAAGCTGTGCCAAGGCTCATTAACAGGAAAAAGCAGGGAGAGGCAGGAGGAACAAACTTAGCTTGTGTCAATCACAAAGATTCCTGACATATAAGGAAAATCTAGTCCCTGTGGATCTCCTTCACCATCCTTCCCCATCATCATTATGCATAAACGCATCCTCCTCTCTTTGAGAGTCACAGCTTCCTCTGGTTGATCTTAGTCTGCCTAAATTCTGCAGACACCCCACTGCTCTGCAACATTACACTTTCTCCGCAACTACAGAGAAATGCTGCTTTGCATCAAAGGTGCATGCATCAAAGGTGCATTCAAGCGGGAATTTAAAGTAGTAATCTGCAAGATTTTTTTGTTGTTGTTTTTCTTGGAATATCATCTGTGATGATGGATCATTGCTTCTCCCAAATATCATTAATTGTTACACAGTGAGTCTAGTGGTATAATGTCTTTCTTTCTTTGGTTAGTTAAGGTAACTCTTACTGCTCACACTACTATAACTACCCATATTTCTCAAGACAAACCAACAATGATAACTTTAATAATGTCAGTCTTACACCACTGTTATTAAATTCGACTGGATAATAGTACTTTAGTATGTTTTTTATGAATCGTTTGAACTCTTTACATTGGTAAGGACCTAAAGAAAATATGTCATGACACTTTACAAGTGAATTTGCACATGTAATCACACTTTATTACATGAAACTTGCCATGGCATGTTTTTATAGGCTGTGTCCCCTTGTGATGTCATGACACAAGTGACTGACTCTCTACTCAACATTCATAATTATTAAGTGATTCCCATGTCAGTTTTCATAAAACAGTAGTGATACTGTAGTGATAATGTCAGCCTTATTCACACTTCATTAAATAGTGTGTTACCAGCTGAAATCATTTGCAGGTGGCGAAACTAGACTGATAGCAAACAGGGAAGAATGATAGCTTGGAAAGCAAGAGATGCTAAGAGTGATACATCTGCACAGATGTGTCAAAGGCAACTTCATCACAGACTTCTCTATTCATATCATGAGAAGGTTTCGTATTATGCAACATTGAATTTCTCTGGATGAAGAGCATCTAAGTGACACTGGCTGGTGTATGTAACAAGGAGAGTGACTCATAATATCACACAGAGACACAAAGAGACATGAAATTCACTTATTACCCAAAAAAGTCCAGAGAAGCCTTTAGTTGCTTGAGAAAAACATCACAGGAAAAAAAAAATCAATTTTGTTTTTCTTTCTGTTACTTAAAAATAAAAATGGTTACGATTTTTTTCCTATTATTTTTGTGATATTTAGGTGTTAAAGATCTGTTAAAAGCCTTTTGTACAGTAAAAAAAAATAATTCTAAAACTAGTGTCATTGAGAAAGGAAGCATTTTCCTCACTATTGTTGCTGAAGAATACCTGCTTTATGATCTCTGCTCAGGCCAGTTTCAGTTCCATTATCTGGATGATGCCATTTCCAAAAAGCACACTTATCAGGGCACTTACAGATTCTTATAGGTAATGGGCACTCACAGGCGGCAGCTCAAGATGAAAGGAACATAACGCAAACTTAAGATGAAAACTTTCAAACACTGAAATGAAACTCAAACCTCATATCTCCTCAGTGTTATCACAAACCATCAGCTGAAGTCTGATATGAAGTTTAAACACTCAGCAACGTCTGAAATCATGAAATAGGAACATTTTCAAAATGCACAATTAGATCTCAATAGATTTAATTGTTTAGGGATGAAATATGAATATTTAATTCAATTAAAATGTACCATAAAGAACACATTAACATTAGCACTGCAATAAGTGAGTGGTGGACTTAAATAATCCATGTTATTTAATTTATTCATAGGGCAGGTATTTCCAGTGGTGTCATTTCAGCCCCTTGGAAGGATTCAGTGACAATAGTTTAAAAAATTTAAACTGTCTTGGGGCCCTATACATATATACACCTCTGTGTTATCTGTAAGTGAAGACGGAGTGAAAAAAGCCCAGAAAGGGAAAATTGGATCAAAATCGTGCCTTCTGAAAAAGCATGGATGTTTAAATATTTACACTACTTGAGTTGTATTTGATTTCTTCTGTCAGTTACTCAAACATAAAATGAGAAACCTTGTTTGCAAATCAAGGAGTTTGCACTTTTTCTTTGCACACGCACACACACACACACACACACACACACACATCTCTTTTTGTGGTTCCACAAGCATGAGTTTTCTCCACTACACAATACAATGAAATCTTTCCACTGTATTGCTGCAATACAGCATAACTTTGTAAATAGTTGTAAATAGCTGAAGTACTTCAAGCCTCCTGCCATTCTTTGAGTGTTGACTGGCTGCTCCAAACACCTCATCTTTCTCCTTTACCCTCAGACCCTCTTCCTTTTTTCCTCTTTTGTTTCCTTCCTCCCTCTCTAGACACTTCATCTTCCTAGAGCCCCCTCCCATCGTACCTACACCATAATTTTCACTAACACATAGGGTCCTGTGAGCCATTAGTCTACACCTCCTGCATGCCTCTCTTCTCTCAACCTCTTTTTCTTCACTGTCGCTCAACTCCTTGATCTGCACTCCCCACCCCACCCCTGTCCTTTTTTCTCCTTGGCAGTTTGGCTGTCAGTGTTCACTCCTTTCTCTCCACTTTAACCCTGCTGTCTGGTCTGTCCACTCATTATACCCCCCTCCCCTCCTTATTCCTTATCATCTTCTCTTCTCCTCCCTTGATATATTCTCTCTCCTGTCTCTCTCCAGGTCGCTTTCTCAATGGAAGTTACTGCTCTTTTGAAGAAGGCGAGTGCAGTTGGCAGTCAATAATGGGCCGTGGTCTCTCCTGGAGAAGAGTCCAGTTTCCAGCCAAGACTACCAGACACAGCTGCCCGTCATCAGGTGGCTCAGACACATCTCTTTCAATATCATAAACACTGTTCTGATCCATTGATGAAATGGCCTATTTGTGGCGCCTCTTAAGTGTGTTAATGTGTTCGTTAAAAGAGATTTCAAAGGGGAAAATGTGACTGTAAAGGAAGGCTGGGGCATTTTTAAACCAATGATCTCACGTTCCTTTTTTAGTATGTTTGGTTTGTGAATATGGAAACATAATCAGAACCTCTGATGTGTCAGACACAGGGATGTTGTCTTGTTCAGAGCTCGCTGCACTGCTACAAACAGAATCCCATTGGGTGTAAAAGCTCCAGCATATAGACTCTGAGTCCTACATCTGCAGCTCATTGTCAGTGCAGTGACTCGAGTGTGTCTCTTGATGAGCTTTTAAAGTCTCGGTTTGCTGAGGCTTGTTTTTATTCGCAGCTATGTACAGAAATCTCAGAGGTAGTGTGGGGAAACTATAAATGGAGCATTGCAATTTTATACCATATTTGGTGATTTTATATATAATTTTTTTGTCAGTATATTATTGCAGCAGTTACCCTAAAAGGACGGAAAATAAATGTTAACCCTATTATTTGTTGCTGTCAGTCCGTTGAACTGTGCTTCTCTCAGTCAAAACTTTTTGGCAGTTCCTTTGAAAATCTCTCGTTAGATTGGTTAAGTTGTACATCAAAGCAGAGCAAAGGGAGAAATACGCCAACACTCCCGCTCACTAATGGTCGCAACACAATTCAAAACAACAAAATCCACTGTACGACTTCTTATTCAGATTTTACAGTCACAGATTGTATAATGTGTTTTATTTCTGACACAGTTTTTATTCTGTGTGTTTAATGTGTGTGTTTGTGTGTTAAAGGTGCTACTTTCAGTGTGGAGGGAGGCCAGTCCAAAGGCCAGCGTGGCTCAGCGTTACTGAGGAGCCCTCTCTTCCCTCCTCCTCTAAGAAACTCCCCATGCATGGTGAGCAAATTATAGTGTTTCTCCACAGTGTAAACATAACTCTCATTCTCAGACTTGTACATACAAATATATGATCAGATCGCTCAGCTCCATCCTCCATAGTAACAATAGCTACACCTGTCAAGCTGTCCATTCTCTCATGGTAAGTATGTGGTGTACAGTGATAATGGGTCCAGAGTTAGCACTACAAACTTGCTGTATTTTTATTTTGTATTTGGGTCTTCGATTTCACACACACAGAAGTAAAGAAAAGCAGGCCTCTCATTTCGAGCTGATGACCGTGGATTTTCTCAACTGAAGCGACAGCTGTTCTAAGCAGATTGTATCAGCTTCAGTTAGCTAGCGGAAGCTGATATTAATAATATAAATTAATTAGTTGAAAACTCCAGCTGACTTTTTAATGTTTCCAGCTGATTTGTTTTAAAAGCTGCCTGTAAAGGTTTCTTCTGATATAACTCTTGGACGGCTTAAAGGCTTACAATGAAAAACATAGGCAAGAAATACTGTAGATAGATTCATACTTTAATATTTGTATTGTCAAAGAGTTTGTTCCGCTTTTACAAAGGAAAAAGTTTTAAGGATGATGAATAACTGATGATTTTGGTAAATGAAACATTCTTTAAAGCAAGTTTGGCTGGAGTTTCTGAAGTTTAAAGAAACTAAATAAATTCATAGTAGTGTAATTTATCTTTGTCACAAACTCAGTGTGCTCCAGTCGTCACTAGAAAAGAAACATGGACACTCACTCACTTTTCAGTTTGTGTTGCTGCTGAAGTAGAGAGGTTTGAACAATTTGAAATATTTAGTGCTTTCAGAAACAGCTCAAAAATCAAACAGTAATTTGCCAAGACAGTAGGTTAACACTGTGCCATCTGTATGCCCTGAGAGATTCAGAGACAGTGAGGCTGAACTTGTCAATCACAGTTTGTATCTGCTGACCTAGTTGTGAAAACATTAGAAGTCATGCATTATTCAGACCTTGATGCTCACAGAGCAGGTCCCTGGGTGAAGAGGTTGTGTACTTGAAATCGTGATTGATGTTGCTCCATCTAGCATTTAGACTTATGTTAGTGGCTTTAATATCGCTCAGCACAGTGACCTTTGGCCCTTTGCTTGTTTACTTTGCATATTTCGAGTGGCGGTAAGGAGTCATCTAGGTGAAAGCCGGAGAGACCGGGGTGAGGGGTGGAGGTGGGACAGTAATGCAAAGGTCAAGAGGTCAGAAAACAAAATAATAGGAGAGACAGAGGGGAAATAGATAGAGTCTCAACATGAAAACGATGAAAAGAAACTTGCCGCAGGGAGGACAGAGAGGAAACCCAGAAAAATAGAAGGATAAAAATGGAGGAGGAGAATGCTGCTGTCTCTCAGGTGTGCATTAGAGGAGCCTGATTTGTGAACAGCAGCGGAGGTGGCACCGCTCCATCACAGACCTGGCCTCCCAGCACTTTGGCACGCAGCCAAAGATTAGCCATGATTCCAGATTAACACTCTAAATCCCTCTCTCTACACTGAATTGGTGCTGTTCAATCTAGCCTGTCTGCTCTTGAACAACTATGTTGAGAATATTAGTTTTGGGTATTAGCTACAGACCACATTCACTTTCATGCTGTGCCCAGTACGCACTGTGCAGTGCCTGTAATCTTGATGTTTAAGTGGTCACCATGTGGTTTCGTAGTTGATGATAAGGACCACAACCTGCTATCTACAAGCACTCAACATAAAAGTGGTGAATTCAGTTTTCTGGATAGCATCGTCTCTATGTGTACTTCTCATCAGGCTTAAGCCAGCATCTGTTCCGCTTAAATGGTGAGGCAAGAATTATGTTCTTGGCTCCAGTAAAATGCTGTGGAGGGACATGGTCACATCCCATGCTTGTTAACAAGCTTTAGATTGAGACTTCCCTTTTCCATTTAATTCCTGCTATGGCCTGTGTGTTGTTTAATTTGAAGCAGGTTCACAGTGAAATGAGATTGATTTGTGCTGAAGCATGTAGGAGCAGCACTGATAGGAAAATAACCCAAATCATGATCCTGGTTGAATTCTATTAATCTTAGAATAATTAGAAGTGAACAGATGGCTGTTTCTGATTGATCTCCATGCAATCTTAAGTGCATTCTTTTCTTGACTGATAACACCCTTGGATGGTGCTGTGCTATTGTATATACAGACACACATTGTGTTCCTGAAAAATCAACACTCAAACTTTGTGATAACTTGTACTACATATTAAATTTTGATTTACTATATTTTTCATCTGAAACTCCAACTCACTTCAACAGGTGCGGTTCAGGCTGTGTTCTGGAGGCTTACAGAAGGGGTCGCTGTCTCTGTGGATTGTGGAAAACAGCACAGGCCCTGAGGAGCAGCGCAGACTGTGGCATTCAGCCAGTGAACCCAAATCTGAGAGGGGCTGGAAACTCATCATACTTCCCCTTTACGCACTGGCAGACTGGTACAATAAACACTCACCTGTTTCGCCACATAACAGCCAGTTTTGATTATATCAAGGCTTTGTGTTCAGACTGTCTGAGGGCATCAAACTGGTAATTCCACTTTGAAATGTTTAAACAGACCGGCTATCCAACTCTCATCCCAACAAACCTCAGACACACACACACACAAATACTTAAGTGCTCCCACAGCAAAGAAATGCAACCAAGAAGCTCTTCTTCCTTCTTTTCACCTCTCATAAATGCAAATTTTCAACATTTACATTCCATTTTCTGGGAAACATTTCCTCTCAACTCAAAATTAATGAATCCCATAGGGACTCTAGTCTTATACCATGGACCTGCCATGTGTACAGTTGTACAAAATAACCTCTCTCTTTTATTCCACTCGTCTGTGATAGAGAGCAGAAATCAATACACAAGGCTCTACCCACCCTACTTGCCTTCCAATTAGTTATGGCCTTGAATTCCCCTCAAAGAAGAGAGAAATTAAAACAAAATAGAATAAAGAAAGAAAAAAGAGAAACACCAGATAAGGCATTTCATCTCTGTTTGCCTGACTGGGGGTTTCTTTGCCATTCGAGCTTGGATAATCCTGCTCCCCTGAGAGTGATTAATTTTTGATTCTTGGGTTATGTAGTCAGCTATGCTTGTGCACTTAATTAGAATGTCATGTCCGTAACCACTAGGTGAACCTGCCAGTCTTTGCACAGTGACCTTTGTAGAGCTTAAATGGAATCAGAAATGCAGCCTAAAGTGCAGACAAGAATCAAGACATGGCAGACAGTATACATAGACTGAGTGTTTTTGGTTATAGAGCCTGTGTTCACAGAAGGAATGGAAACACAATATGATCACCATCAAGTTATAAGCAACAACTGTCATATTAAATATTACAATTGACAGATACACACTGATGGTGTTGGAGAGAAGTGCTATTTCATTTAGAACTCACTTTAGGTGGTGTTACTGTCAGTTACATCCACAGACAGCCTGATCACTTCTTGTGAGCATCACTGTCTTAAAGCTAGAAATAAATAAACAGAATTCTGAAATACTGAAAAAACTCTGCAACCAAAAAAACATTCAGTCTATTGTGAAAAATGTATTTAACTCCGCTTATGTCCTGTCTTGTCTAATAGTTAGATGAGAAGATTGATACCACTCTCATGTCTGTGCATTAAATATAAAGCTGGAGCGAGCAGCTGGTTAGCTTAGAGACTAGAGACAGGGGTTAACAGTTAACAAGGCTCAAAATCCACCTTCCAGAACCTTTAAACTTCACAAATTATTTAAGTTTAAAGTATAAAGTTTATATATTGTGTAGTCCATTAACTTCCATTAACTTCTTAGTCCAGCAAAGAAAATAAAACTTGTTAATTAGTCATATTAGATTCTTGTACACGGATTGTGATACTTTAGGACAGAAAGCCAGCAGTTTCCTCTGTTACCAGTCTTCACTCTGAGCTGAGCTAACCAGCTGCTGGCTCTGCTTTAAGATTTATCAAACAGCTAATGAGAGTGGTGTCAATCTTCTCATCTAAATCTTGGCAAGAAAGCAAAAACAAAGACATTTTACCAAAATGTCAAACTTTAAGATGTCTAGCTCGTACCATGTTTGGTTAACCATGTCTGCCTAAATTATTTTGTGCATAAAAGTATTTAATTTGGAACCAGAAAAATGTATTTCATCTCTGTCATTCTGTGCTCTTTTGTCTGCTAAAAGAGATAGTGAAGGCACACAATGCACACCCTCCAAAGTCAGACCATGGTGGCATTTTTCCTGAAGCACGATAAAGTCTTCCTCACATAATTTCAGTCAGAAGCCATCCAACCATTCACAGGTTTCAAGGTAGTTAAAACAGCTCTGTCCCTCTGCAGGTTCTGGCTGCAGTTCAGCGTGGAAGATGGACCTGGACCCGGTTCAGCCATCTCTCTTGACAACATCTCTTTCAGTATGGACTGCTTCCTGGCATGTGAGTAAAAAAACTCTTTCTTTTTTCACTCTTACTTCATCAGGTTAAATTAATGGAATTGACTGATTGATTAACCATGACAAGCACAACGGGAAAAATTCTCCACTCTGGAATACTCTAAAAAGTGTAAGCACTTTTTATGGACTTCAGAGAGACTTTAGTAAACAGTCAAACTGGCCCAAAGGTATTAAATTAATAATGTTAATGTTTTACAGACACAAGACTTGATTGAGTGGCAGTTCTGTACACTTTATAGAATTTATCATTACTTATCCATGATTTATCCATGATTTATTTATATACTACACTGTCTTCTTTTATGCAACTCAGAACTTTTGGCAATTCTTAGTCACGACTATTAAAATACAGTTCATTTTAAAAATCTTAGCATGTCCTCTAGCTCTGTATTTTTACTTTACTTTACTTTTTCACTTTATGGAAATGATATATATCATTACATCTTTTTTAGTACCCTCTCTTTTAGAACCTTTGATGGGTCCTCAAATGTCAGAACAGTTAAATCTGCCGTTATATTGCCTGCGGATTGATACGGGTTTATGTTCTCTCAAAGGTCAAACCCTACGTCACCTTTCCAGATATTTTTGTGTTATAATTGAGATGGTTTATCGGTATGAAAACAGGTGTAAGATGACAACCAAGTCTGCCATCAGAAATGAAAGGTTAGGAGTTCAGCCCCTGTCAGTCTCTGCCTGTGTGGAGGAACCTGTTTGAACAGTGACAGGAATAGTAATATGTAAGCATCTATATACCTGAGAATAGCTCTGACAATGAGAACTGTGTGAAAATGAAGCAGTGTTAAACTGACTACATCTTGGCCAAGAATTAGAATCAAGCAGTAGGATCATGGGTGTCACCCTCTGACAAAGTCTGATTTCTGTCCTGCTTAGATCATGAAACTGAGCCTCTCCAGTTTTTAATCTTAGGTGAGCAGGTTTTGGTTTAATATTGTTACTGCATGGATGAAAGATGAATGTTGTACAGCACTGCTGTGAGTGATAACTGCTCACATTGTGTAGATGCCAATTCAAATGTAAAAAAAGAAATGACAAATGTGACTGGCACACATAATGTATATTGTGTTCACCTTCAGATGATTGTTGTGATTAATTTATTGATCAGCTGCAGAAATAATCTCAACACTGTAAAATGCAGTCAGATAACTCAGGTTCATCATCTGAATATGATCTGAAAAATTCCTGTGGGTCGCCCTGTAACAGGGCAGGCTGTGTGGGTTAGAGATTCTTTATTTAAAGAGATGACATTTTCCAGGAGATATTTGCACACCAATTTGTGTTTTATGTCCTCCGGAGCAGGAGCAGTGGTAGGGCAGCTCTGAAGGATCATTTATCCCGGCTTCGCTCACTTTCCAGATGGAAAGTTCTTAATCTAGGCCAGGTATCCATTACCTACAGCCACACTTGACACGGTCACATTTCATCGCCTATCAATCAGACCCGCTGATGGGAGATGCTGCAGCTCAGCAAAAGGCGTCTTCTCCGAGAGTGATCACTGTGAGTGATTAGCATGATGGATCCCTGAGCATTATGACGCAGCCCTGTAATGTGTTTTGGTAGGAAAACATACCGCAGACACATTATGCAGAGGTTCGGCCATCCGTGACCTTTTTCCTACTCTTCTCTAAGCTTTAGTGAGATTTATAGTTTGGCAAGCATGTGTGCTTGATGATGCATCCATTGCCCTTCAGGTGTGGGGCCTGGCTGTCAGTTTTAGCATTTTATCTTCACCAGCATCATTAAATTACTTTATAGGATCGGACAGCACAGGAAGTCCATCCTTTTCTCTCTGCCACGTATCATCACTTCTTCTCACGCTCTGAGGTACAGTAAAAGCAGCACCAGCTGCTTCTATACAGATCCCCGAACATCACTCTGTGATTGTTCCTCCCCAGAAGCTAGTCCTTGACATCACTGTATAGTCAATGCAAAGATTTACCATTGCAGAAACAGAGATTTGGATGGAAATAACTGGATGTGTGGGACTGAGGCACTGTGAAAACAGGCTGCTCAAACTGGGTTTTACCCATAAACAGCCACAGAAAAAAACTGTTCCACTGACCAGACCAGGTCCAGTAGCTGTTGTATTTGTGGTATCTGTCATGGTAACTTGTGTAATACATCTAGGAAATGCTGTAATGTATTTGTTTTAGTAATTATCGCCTGCACCGGTGGGTGTTAAGAAGCATGGAGACACACCGTGGATCAGTAAGTACAGATGCTCTGCAGTCCCTCAGTGTGTTCACAGTGATGACATATAGGGCTAATTTAAAGCACTTCATTCAAATGTGGTCTCTCTTGGGTTTATCAGCCACCTTGTTCTCTAGGTACAGCAGCAGCTGGATCAACAATCGCAGCTTTCAAGTGCGATTGTCTGAAAGTGAACAGACAATCTAAAAGAACAATACGTTCTCTTTCATTTGGGAAAAGATACTACAGTTTTCAAATCCCATGTTTGCATGAGGAATAAGACAGACTGTCAACATGAAATGTCTGTTGTGTGGTTTATTCTCAGAGCTGTTGCAATCTAGAGATATTCTGGGATCGTGGCTGGATGGTAACAAGGTGCCCTCCCGTGGCTGGCCTCTGGTGGGCTTCAGGTAGCTTACGGCACTCTGCTAATGAACAGTGACAGCCACGCCGGCTGTTGCCCTGCCCCCTGGTTCATGCTGCTCTGTGGTGGACCTGCTGAGTCCTTCTCTTGCTGCAGCAGCATACCAATGCTGTGTGCTCCAGCTCTGGCTGTTCCACAGCCCTGCTGTAGCATGTTCTCCCATGCTCAGAATAACAATGCAGTGAACCTGATTAGTGACTTTGCTGAAGATGAAAAAAAGTTGCTGAACTTGTGTATATGTAACACATCTAAGGGTCTTACTTACATAGAAATGGTGTTGTATAGAGTGCTTCTATCGGCCCACACAATCAAACATATTGCGGTCACTCGCATGCTGTATGTGATCCATCAAATCTGCACATAAACCCTATCTATATCAAAACTCCCAAGTGTTCGAGACATAGATGATCATATTTATTTGAGGATTATGGGGCTGGGGAATGAGCTATTGATTTCTTTGCTGCCAGATTTTAGGTAAACAGTGCTAAGGCCTTTTAAAGCTTTGAAGCCAAAATTACAAGATTTCTTAACCCCAAAGAAAGTTTCAGTCTAAAACCACCAGACCACCAAAGCCATCAGACTCAGTGCACTGCTTTGGTGTACCTTAAAGGGTACTTTGCAGAATTTGGATCAAACAGTCCTTTAATGATATATACAGTATCACCCAGAGGATTATGGGTGAAATTTCAGCTCAAGCACAAATAATAAGTTGTTTGCTCTAAGTCAAAGTGAGGAGGTTTTCTCAGGCCAAATGGAGCACTGCCACATAGTAGCTTTCCAAACCTTTCAGCTGTTGAGGGAGCCCCCTGCCATATTGTCATAAACGGTGAGCTTTCAGCCTGAAGTGAGAGGGAGCCAGGATGGAGAAGAGGGAGGGTTTTTTGCGGTAAAATGATTATAGGGATAAAGATGAAAAGTCTTGTTTTTGTCCCCTGATACCGACTGAATGATGGAAATGATGGGAAGGCAGGCATGATTTGTTTTCACCAAGGAGGCAAATGACACAATGTTGGCAACTCTCGGCTTGTCACAATTAGGAAACTTGTAGTCGGATTTGTGCTTGAAATTCAGCTCAGGCAACTCTTTTCCAAGGTCTTGGAAACAGCACCTGCTCATCAATGTTAGTGATATATGGAGCTGCAACTTTTTACTCCAGGAGTAGCTGTGGCTCAGAAGAGTGAAGCAGGAGAAATAAAATACTCTCATGAAACCTTTAAGTCATACTTTGCTGCTGTTTGCCAACCAGGGCTACCCTATGGAGAATATCAGGCAGCTCCAGTGTAAACAAACTGTGTGCTGTTCTGCTGCTCTGCAAGACAGACCCGTCTACAACTAGAAACCCTCTCTTTTCTCTTGCAGCATGAGATGAAAATAGGCCCTGAGACCATGTAATCATCCTCTCTACAGTCTGTTTCATATGCAGGACAAAAATAGGACTTAATATGCGGGCCATACGCACATAGAATATCATTTACAATGCATTGTTTGCATGCTTCAAGAATCTACGCTGAACACATTGAAAGTGCTTAATGAAAGGACTATAAGGACCTCTATGGTGTTGATAGACTGAAGCATTGTGGCTGTCTGGCTGAAACAGTAATGATTTCTATTGTTCTAAAGCTGACTCGGCGGTCCCGGCTCTTTGGGCGGCATGTACTGGATCCACCTTTGTTGTAAAAGTTCTAAATCAGCGACAGGACTAGTTGAATAGCATAGCAAGTTGAGATCTGAAACCATACCCTTTTTAGTATCATACCATTGCTTGATGGCAGCGTTATGAGCTCTGAAAACCACAGTGAACTGTATCTGACGTCTGAGTTGTACAAACCCCTTCTGTTTTCACAGCAACCAACAAGCGTCATCTAGCAACAGAGCCACTGAGGGTTTTTTTCTACAGAGCAGAGCATCAAAGAAATTAGATGCTGGACAGAACTCTTCAACAAAACATGTTCTTTCCTTGGAAACAGAGCTCCAGACACTGACACATTTAAAGCAGCTAAGCTGAACATTTCTGAATATCAGGGTTCTTAAAATAAACCTTTGTACATTTTATATTCACATCATGCAAGTTGCACAGGCTCTGAAATCTCTTCAGCGACTATTGTTAGCAAATAATTACTTAAATTTAAGATTTTGATGTATTTGGTCCTCTAGGGTGTTGTAATGCTGTTGTTGGACATTGATTTCAGCACTTCCTCAAGTAAATACTGGAATAGTGTTTTGTTATGTTCAGCTGACAGGGTTGCATTGATTGTTCCTGTAGCCTCTACAGTCCCTGATCAGATGTAGCAGCAGATTTCTTTAACACCATATAGGCCAGTCTTTTATAGTACTGATTCCAGTGCATGGACCTAATCAAAGAAGGTAATTCATCTTAGTCATCTTAGTGATTCAGTCAAGCAACCATGGAAACTCCTGTTTCTGCACCTCTGCTGAAAACTGGAGAATGGGGACGGGTGACTCATTATTCCAGGTCAGCATCAAATCATTACAGCAGTTAAAATTAGACTCCCATGCTCTAACATCTGTAGGAAAAATGTTTCTCTATCTGGATCCATAACAGCCAATCAGCCAGCCTGTTGCCTGGAAGACTTAATTCTGGGTGAGAATGTGAGGGGAAGGGATCAAGGTACCAGCAAGCTTATGATCTCAGTCCTGGAAAGGTGGTGAGGCTGGAGGCTTGAAGGATTGCTACAAAACACCCAGACTGAATGTGCTTACACATCTACTGTAGGAACAGACGGAGACAGGGAGAGATGGAGAGGAGCTGGATGTTATGCATCCTACTCCTGCTGTATAGCCATTGGTGGTACAAATGAAAGAATGACCCCTGCTGGTGGTTCCACATTTCCTGTGCCAGTGAGGGGTCCGCAGCTGCTGTGCTTACACAGTTCTTCAGTGCAACAGCAACAGGATTTCATTACTGCACATGAAGGAGAGAAAGCACTCTTTTCAATAAATGTGCTATGTTCTATTTCAGCCAACGGCGAATTTCCACCTGTGGTCACCAGCACAACCAGGCTGTCGTTGAGACCGACTACCGAGACTATAGCCACGTCCATGGGAAGCCCTTTAATAAACTTCCCCACCACTGATTACTGTAAGTGTAGGCTTGATTGCCACTTTTAAACTGGAGGGGTGAGTGACACTCAGGTGTGAATGTCTTCCATCATGGAGGAGAATATTCTCCACACGGACATTTTCTGTGTTTCTCTCTCTCTCTCTCTCTCTCTCTCGCTCTCTCTCTCTCTCTCTCTCTCTCTCTCTCTCTCTCTCTCTCTTCGTCTTTCCTGCTCTCTCTTTTGCTCACACATCAAACTCGCACACACACGCCTGCCTGCATTAATGATTCACAATTACTGTACACGTGCTGAGCATGGCACAATGCATGGGCTGCAACAAAGTAAGTGTGCCCCCTACTGGTCTGTACCACATCCAGATCTGCATGAGTGGTGCAGATGTCTCCTTTGGCATTAAATGGAGCAGGACAGGCAGTTTTGAAGTATAAAATCCTCCAATTTGTCTCCTGAGAATGTCAGTGGAGCCAGTTACACAGACTTGACATTTTCCACCTTGTACTCTCTCACTTCCCTGCTTCAAAAGGGTAAAGACAAGCAGAGGTTCAATTTCTAAATTTAAAGTCATAAGTTAGAGTTACTTTCATATCAAACCAGCTCTAAAGCCTGTTTTTTCAGGTAGAAGCTTTGAAGTGCTTGAGGTACACTAGACTTGTTGAAGCTTCTCTGCTGCAAGATATCAGGCACTGCCATTTTAGAGTTACACTGTATGGAATAATCCTTTTTCTCAGAAATAATTTGCTCAGCCTGTAGACATCACACCACTTATACAAATGTTGAACAAATGTGAACTTCGCCTCAGTTTCTGTGACTTTTAAGAGTCCAGAGAGAATATTGGTCTGGGCTGTGTTTCCACACTCTAGGAATTGTAATTGCATTCATCTATATCTTGTTTTCTCTCCCAGGCCACATAAAAGGCTTTTATGACATTCATATGCTGTTAAAGCCCAGCAAATCAATTTTGTAGGGTATGGAGGCTAGCCCTCCATTTGAAACTGGTTAGACAAATCACACTCACATACCCTGGGCCCTGACGCACTAACCGAACTCACTGACAGACCGGCGAAGTTGCATTTTAACACACCACAAAGGCCACAGCCAACATATATTTTGAGTCTAAATGAGAAATTTTTTTCAGTTTTTTCAGAACATATGCTAAAAAACACAAAACAAACTAGCCGATCATTTTCATGCCAGCATTAGTCTTCAGTTTTAATCTGTCTCATATGCTCATGTTTGAAAATATGTTACACCTGAAAAATGTGGCGTTTTACTTTTCTTTCCATTGGTGTGGACTGTTGGACACTGAAGAAGCAAAAAAACAAGGGAATTTGCATTAAATGGAGGCAATTGCTGATTGATTAAGCTGAACAGTTGGTTAGACGGTTCCCTCACTGATCTGCCCGCACTGCAGATTTAACACACAGCATTCAGTCTGCTCAACAGCTGCTGATAGGTGCCCACTGGAGCAAACGCTGCAGACACACCACAGAAAGTAGGGTGATGGCCGAACACAACAGCATCGTTGCAGCCCAGAGTGGAGCATTGCTCCCTGTGGACTTTGTGTGTCTGGACCCTAGTGCTAATTTGTAGCTCTTTTTATGCAGCAAGTTGTCTGATTGAATGTTTGTGATGTGGGTCACTCTTCAGTCTTGAATACAGAGCAGTCTGTTTGCGTCTGGAGGGTCAAACAGGGATAGAAAAAGATCAGACTAATGTTTGGCCAGCTAACGTGATTTGATTTACAGGATTATGCATTGAACTGGAGTCACAGGCGTGGGTCAGTCTGCAAACAAAGACTACTTAGTCTATCAAGAAAATCTTTTAATGCTGAGCAGGAAACATAAAGAGTATTTCATAGAGGAGAGTTTGATACCCGGATTTTGCTGCAGGAGCAACAAAAAGGCCATTTTAATGTGCTTCCACAGGTAATACTCAGTATGGTCACTATAAAGCCAGCAGACTTAAATCTCCTCAGAGAAACATGGGAATTTGAGATCACACTGTTCTCGCCCTTGTGATTATCATAGATATTAACTCGGGGGAAACTTTCAGTTACACGTTGGCCCTTTCAAAGACAGCCTTGAGCGGTTAACATTCGCCGGGCATCTCCCGTCTCCCCTTCTGGAGCTGATGCTTTGACGTCTGCAGGGCAGGACGGCAAGCCTGATGAGAGTTTTAGCTCAGCAGACCTGTCACTCCAACAAGGCTGTCTTCTTCCCCCGACACGCTCAATGATTAACCCCACCAAACGTCAACGTCTCTTGTCTCCCCTCACTCCCGCCTTCATCTTTGTGTTCTATCTGCCACCATATCTGGGCCTAGCACATGTACTTCCCCTTTGTTTCCCCATTTGTTTCCCATTTTTATCATTCAAAAGCTGTTATTGACTGTCTGTTTGTGGCTTTTACTGCTCTGTCATCCCACCGCTCTGTCTTTCAGTCAGCATTCACCTAGATCTCAGTCTGTTGTGCCACCTCTTTCTCTTGCTCTTTTTTCCCCCTTCAACCTCACTTCACCTTCATTCTTTTCTTTCTCCGTGTCCCTTCCCCTCATCTTCATTGATTCTCTACTATTCTGGCAGCAGACACTTTCATTTCTCTCCACTGCCCCACTGTGTGGCACCCACCTTTCACTGCTGACTCATCAGTTGCTTTGGGGGGAAGTGAAAAAAGTTTCCCTGGATGAGTTTGCTTCCCTTTCTTCCTGTGACTACCTCTCCTGATGGGAAAGGAACGCATCACTAACCTCAAAATCAGCTCCAGGCTTATTTTCCTCCGGCCATTCGCTTTATGAGAGAGATCGTGTATGTGTGTGGGTGTGTGACTGACTAAGATTGGTGTTCTCAGGTTCTTTTAAGATGATAAAACAACTTTACATAATGCACTGTCTTGATGCAACAAAATGTCATTATATTTACACCTTATCTGGGAAAGTGTAGCAGGATTTAGTAAGTATTAGCTTCTTTGAACAGACAGCACATTTTCATATCAAGGTGTTCCAATTCTGCTCAACAGACAGCAACAAAAACCCAAGTTGTGTAGAGCAAACTGGCATCAAATCAAAGACAGAAGGCATGGTGACTGAAGCAATCTGATTGGCTCTTGAAAGTAAATGACACCAGATGTCTGTCCCTGAATGTCGCATGCAGAAATGGCATTTTGGCCATTACGTTCTCACTAATTAGCCGCACAGAGAAGATTTGAGTCTGTGCTTCATTGTTTACTCGTTCATAAACACTGGCCTGCGGCAATCAGTTAGCTAGTTGTTGTTACTTTGGGTTTTGGAGCGAGGACATTAGTCACTAAGACAGATATGAGACTGATAACGAGCAGTGCCATGCAAAACAGGCTTTTGTAATTAATTGGACTAAGGTGCTCTGTAAGCTTTGTATTTAGCATTCAAATCCATTCATGGTGTGCCAGCCTTGATCCATCTTTCTAATGGCCAGCCCAAGGAGGACAACTGTCACTTTGAAAGGAGGATACACGCTAAGAGAGAAATGAGTGTGGAATGAAAAGTCTAATCCAGTATGTTCGGAGGACATGTAGTTGCCTTTTAAAGTGGAATTTTGTTGAGGTATCATAAGATGCAGAGGACATGTAATGGCATGGAAAAACAAGTTATCATATGCATTTATAGTGCTTTTATTGCACTTATTTGAAGATCTTTACTTTGATGAAAAGGTGATGCAGAGGACACTAGAATTAAAAACAACAAGCACAAGACGTTGAACCACAACATTTGCCTGTTGTGTGTTACCACTGAGAATAGTTATTGTGTAAATCATGCCAAATTGTGGCTAAATCACAGCCTGATAATTAGACTAAATTGTCTTTTGAGTTTCTATTTGGCGGGGGTGGGTCTGTTTTGCCTGAACAAGTCTAGTTACTGACATATCTGTCCTGTCTGCATCATCTTCAGTGGTTGCTAAGAGCATTTAACTCAACATTTGTCATGTCAAAAAAAAGTAGATTATGCTAAACTAACAACAACAAAACTGATCATTCTTTTCACTGTAAACCCTAAAGAAGAGACGTAGGAGTTGCTTAGAATAGATCTTTCTCTGTCTTAGGAAGATGACGTCTCATTTGTAGCAGGCGTTGTTTTTCTGGAGCCATTGGGACCCCAGCTTCATTGACAGACTGGCTACATTCAAATGTATTAGAGGGCTGCATTTTTTTTTCACGCAGAGCTACTGTCAGTCTGAACGTGGCCTTAGTCCAGCCTGTAAGGTTCTGATTGGCTCAGTTGTTTCTCCAAATGGGGGAAAGAACCGATGTGGAACAAGGCTAACGCAGTCAACAGGTCTTCTTCTACTGAGTGATGAAGGCGCTGTCCATCTGTCCATTTGACCGTCATCTGTCTGTCGCAGCACATAATATCTTGGACATTGCTCATCATTTTCTTACAGAACTGAAAGAATCTCATTGCTTCTCTCTGGCAATTTAAAAACTACTCATACTGAAGGTAAAGCTGGGTGTCTGTTTACTTGTTACAGATTGGCCTAAGGACTGCCTTAGTCAGAGAATCATGTTTACTGTTTTAATAATGTTCAAAGGAGATAAAGACTGCTGCAACATAAACTGTCAGTATCGCAGTCCAATCAGAGACAGTTTTCTAAACTGTGAACCCCTCTCTCTCTCTCTCTCTCTCTCTCTCTCTCTCTCTCTCTCTCTCTCACTTTGACTCTTTGTCTCTTTTTCCCTCTAATCTGACTCATCTAGAACAATTCCTCACTGATGACAGCTAACAGCATTGCCCCTTTCTTTGATGGAGGCCAGTGTTTGTTATGATGATATAGCATGGCATACCACCAGTGGCAGAGTTCACTGAAAAGGAGATTTTCATATAATAGTCAGGCAGAGCAGGGTCACTAGGGATGTTTGTGCATGTGTGTATTAGTGTGTGTGCATGTGTGCTGCAGAATGGGGGGGGGGTTGCATACACACCACTTATTAGAGAAGACTGTCATCTGTGAGAGCACATCTTGTTTTTGTTTGTTCTGTCAAACGCCCATCACAGAATGGCTCATTACATCTGTTGGGTGTAGGCGTGTGTGTCTCTGTGTGTGTCTGTGTGTGTCTGTGTGCATGCATGCACATGTGCGTGTAAGAACTGGCTCATATTGATGGCCCAACAGGATCAATCAGCTGGGTTGAAGTGTGAAACAAACAGCACCCTATAGAGACAGGACAGAGAAATCAAACAGAAGACTTGCCTTCTTTCAACCCCCGCAGTGCTAATGTCAAAAAGTCAAGCTCACTCCACACAACAAGGATCTCATTCATATCAAATAGCCCAGAATTCACTTCTACAAATGAGGAAAAACTAAATTGAGATAGAAAATTCAGACTCTACATCTTGCCTTCACTTGTTTCTCTTTAGCGTGTCCTACCTTAACTGATTGCCAGGTCAGAGTAACCCGATAAGATTTACATCGAAAGCACCGTTTGGCTTTGGAGGCTTTTCCCCACCACTGATGGATTTATTCCCAGCAGTCTTAACTCTTTTTACCTTGTTGGGTGTTGAAAATACTTACTTGAGGGATCAATTTACTGTTGCTGGATGGAAGCCAGAGAGAGCTTCATTCACCCTACAACAGTGGGGTTTTTTTTACAGTAGGAGTGCATTTGCTAAGATCAGTGAATGTGTAATATGATTTTGTGTATTTGTTTTCTTGTCTGTTTCTTTAGTTTGTTTCTTGTGCTTGTAGAGCCACCGTGGTGGACAGTAAAAATTCTATTCTATTCTGTTGTATTCTATGAGCCTGCCTGAAGTGATCTCTGCTTGCAACACATTACCAAACTCAAAAGAGATGTGTTGGCGAAGACAGAGTGGAGCTCAGTATGAATTACTGATGTTGGATCGCTTACCTGGCGCCCTTGGACCAAACTAATCATGGGGATCAGGCTGACGAATATGTTGCTCGACATGCAGTCCATCCAGGTTTCAGCAGTAATACCAGCCATCATTTGGACTGGCAGTGACAGAAGCAGGAGCTCAGGATGAATGTTTTGGCTTTAAAATGATTACATCCCAAAAACACATTACTTCTTTTGCTGTGAAAGCACAGCTGCTCGCCAAAACTCGACTGGAAATTAATATCATAATTAATAAGAAAATGGGGTATATTTTCAATCAGCTGCTTCTAGGCAAACACTCAGGTACATGTGCTAAAAATACCAGCTTCCTGCCATTGTTTTCCCCAGTCAGAGAGAGAGTAGGTTTTGGCGAGAGATCCTGGTAAATACTGGGATCTGTATTCCTAGGCTTCAGCTCTAATAGACACTACACAGCAGGTAACTTGAACAGCAAAAGGTGTTGTGGGGAGAGGACCCTAAGTTTAAGTTGCACTCCTGAGACTCCTCTGATGCTATCTCTTCTCTTTCCTGTGTATCCTGTCACCATTTAAAGAAAAAAGTTTTTAAAAAATGCCTGTGTCTGCCTAAAAGTACTGTATCTAATCACAAACAGTATTACAGTCTCACTGAGCAGCAAGTCTGACGTTACAAAAAACACCATGAGAGTTACTATGTTGCAGGAATGACTTTGACTTTAGCTGGTTTCAGACTTGCAATAATCAGCCCTGCTCTGAAATGAATGATAAGTAGTCTCAGAGCGTTCACGGCCCGGCTGAGGGAGAAACGAGAGAGAGAGAGAGAGAGAGAGAGGTGCTTCACTCCCTGGTGTCTTTCTCACTGCTCTGTGTCCACAAGATTTAAATCAGGATTTAGCACTGCAGTTTTAAGTCCTTCCACGTCCATCTGACAAGACTAATCTCGGGCTAATTACAGTGAAAAGAACTCCAATTAGCACCAACACATGGGATTACACAGAAAATGAGGAGAAATGTTTGTCACCTGTGATCCTGTCACTATGTATCCCCCTGCTTGCAGTTGTGAATCTGATGTTAGTAGCATCTCATATAAGTAGCTTCCAGTTTGGAGCTTGCCTTCCCCAATATGTAATAATTTGCTTCATATCTGTATATTTGGGTTTTATTGGCGTGAAAGTAGAGCAGTGGGGAATGTGAAGTGGAATGAATGCGAGACAAACAGGACTGTAATGAGGCTGTGGTGCACTGCATTTCAGCCTCTCCATCATCTTTAAGTTTGCTTAAATGCATGTGAGACTGAATGCAGAGTGTGTGCTTGTGCAGCTATGTGTGCTCAATGAAGTGCTAAATGTTTTTTTCTTCTTCTTCTTCTTCTTCTTCATGTGCAGCCAAAAAATGGATTTTTCATACCTGTGGGGCTGTGGGCCCTGAAGGCCCGACTCCCACTCAGTGCCTCAACTCCTACAGGAACAGCAATGTCAACGTGACAGTAGGCACCCGAGGGCCCTTCAAAGGCATTCAAATGTGGCAGGTCCCGGAAACTGGCACCTACAGGTAGGACTGATGTCAGCGTATAAAGCCCCTAAGCACACACACATCAGACCTAACCATTATTAGTACAACACTCTGTCACTCAACACCCACTCTGTAACAATTTTATCTCTTTCTGAAGGGTCTCGTTGTGTTCCTGGGCCAATCATTAGATACATACACTGCGTTGAGCACTCAACACATACAGTATAAAGTACACACCTCTCATTTTTAGGCATCAGCACACTCTGTTCAACTCACGTTTTTTCTGCAACAATGCAGACTCTTCCTCACGCCCACTTCTAGTCCTCTGTGCATCAGGAGAGCATCAGTCTTCCACGAGCAAACAGAAAATATCACTATCAGATTCTTGCAGGAGGGAGCAGAGGCTGGAGTAATGGCAGCTAAATAGCATGATTCACTCAACACCTGACTGTGAAATCCAAAAAAAAAACACCCACCTCCGTATCTCTGTTGGTGGCCTTCAAGGCTTCAAAATACCTCAACAGTCAGCCTTAGCAACTTGACCTCAAACTATGTACTGCTTGAGGATTAATGCTGTAATACCCAGTACCTTGTGCAGGATCAATATTTCTCCTGTGGGCATTCATGACAACATGAGGCATTTAATTTGGATTTGACTTGGACTTTTCAAACAGCAGTGCCTCTGAAAGCTGCTAGCCTCCCACATCAACACAGAAACAAACACACACACACACACACACCACTAAACTCCTTGAGGCTTAAAATACCTAACTAACAACGTGGACATCGTTGTCTTAACACATGTCCCGGAGTTTTTGATAAACACCTTCTGTCTCTGCACTCCACAATCGTGGTCTTGATGCGGCCCAGTTTAGCTGGCAGAGCCTGTAAATGAAGCTGACAGACGGCCACAGAGATGAATATGCGCTCTGCATCTCCCAAAAGTCATTAGGCAAACAGCTGAGGTAGCTACTGAGCACCGGGCAACGTTCTCTCTCTCCCCACCAAGCTCGACCACCAGGGAAGACAAATATCGAAGCTCTCCCAAAAACCAATCAAGCTGTTGTTTTTTTTTCCTGGCAACAAAACTGGAGCGTTTTAAATTAGTGTCTTTTGCTACAAAGATGTGTATTTAAAGGTCTGTTTGTGTGCCTGTGCGTAGTCTATGCCCTGTAGTTTTGTGTACGTTTTTTCTTCAGGAGTGTGCAATGCTAGGTCAAATGTTTTGATTAAATGCACTCATGGCGAAAGTGTGTTTGGGTGTTTCCAAATTAATTTTGGCTGTTATTTAATGTTGCACACTCATGAAATCACAAGGGGAATACACAAGGACTGTTTATCAACCTCGGGTTATTTCTGGTAAACACGTACAGTGGAAGTCAGAGCGTACAATAAATGCATCATCATTGTTGTGTGAACGAGTTTTGTTGCTGTACATGTTCATACGCATAAAAAAAAGCCTTTGAAAAAAAAATGGTATCAAGCAGCTTTCCATTTCCTGTATCAGTAGAATAATTATCCCACTAATGAGTTTGTGTGTGTGTTAAAACCAGGATCACAGCCTACGGTGCCGCTGGCGGTCGTAGTGTATTGGCCATGAGCAGGTCACATGGTGTCTACATCACTGGAGACTTTCTGCTGAGAAGAAGCGAGCTGCTCTACATCCTGGTGGGACAAAAAGGAGAAGACGCATGCCCCAACGTGAGTGGTTTTTATCTCACTGTAGACCAGTGAGTCGACTATCATACAGTAAATAGATGTTCAGTGGCATATGAGGCCCTGTAGTCCACAGTGTGTCATACCAAAATATAAAAAGATCAACTTTTTAAAAATGATTATAATACAGATTCAATTTATGGGTCTACTGTGAAACTGCTGTAAATGTTGCAGTGATTCAAGCTTCTGAAATAGGAGTTCAATCATTTTTCTTTCTTATGGACCCACAAATGGGGTTAAAAGTCTTTCAAAGTCGTTTCCTACCCCCTTGTTTGTTGCTTATAAATTCTTGTCCAACTATACAGTAGTGGAAAGGTAAATTTATAGTGAGACTCAGCATTCTCTGAACAGGATAACTTTCACGGACCCTGCCAATCCTCCTTATGGACCCTGAGGGGGTCCCTGGACCTCCCTTTGGATACCCATGCTCTAAGTCATAACATTTTATGGCCACCAACAACTGTTTAAATGTGCGATGGAGGCTTGCTGTGATCTCCCCATTGTCTCTCTTAAGCTTACTTGTGTTCTTTTGCCAGGGGTGGCTGTCATCCATTATGCTCTGGAGTTTCTCCACTGGCAGCAGTGCAGCGTGCTTCTTCTCACAGTTCACAACACTGAGACTAAAACTCTCACAATTGCTCGAGTCGCCAGTGAAACCATCCATCATCCGCTATTTAAACGTTCAAAATGTTTAGGCCCATCCCTTCTCTGAAACAGGGGGAAAATTAGTTTGTTGTTGAAGTTTGGCACTCAGAAACAGCCGTCGAGGAAATTACCAACAGTAAATTTCATGACTTTCAGTAGAGTTCAGTGTAGTTTGTGGGTTGGATAGGTATTTTTTTTTGTCCTTATGATACATGTTATGTAGGATAATCCATTATCTTTGGAGGAATCTCCAATTTCTCTCTGTGCCCTTGTCTTTAGTGATGTTCATGTACAAAGTAACTCAACAAATTTCCATATCCATGAGGAACAAATGTCATAAAACTGCTCTACCTTTACTTTTAAGAGAGTCCATATTAATATCAGCCACATTACACATGGACAGCTACAGTATGTTGACACAGAAGTATCTTGTACATAATAATTCAGTCTTATTAATGTTCAGTTTAATGAACTAGCTGCTTAGAGCACTTATATTAAAAAGGCAAGTGTTTCAGAAACAGCTTAAACAAGGAGCATTGACAGCGCAGACGTAAAAATGTCACATCAAAAACGACAGTCTAACATGAAAGGTGAAAATGTTTACATGAAAATAAAGAGTTTTCAGACGTGTATTGTAATATGATGCTGATTACCAGCCCTTGTTGTATCACAGACTGTTACAGCCAGACATCAGGCAGCTCAAGTGCCTGACGTGTTTTGTGGCTCTGTGTTCATGAGGCAGAATGTGAAGCTTTGCGGGCAGGTGTCCTCACCACTGTCCTCCAGTCATTAGATTTTAACATGGTGTGTCTTGAAGTGCTCGGTGCAGCAGAGAGGGACTCAGCTGTTCCAAAGTGAGACTAAGGTCGTTTAAGGTTCTTGTATTTCCCCCTAGTTCTGACAGCAAGAGACAGCAGCTCTCTCCAAAGGGTCGCTCTGAAAGTGATTTGTGCTGTAGAACAGTGTTTTCTCACACCTAGCCTTCCCTCTGGTGGGGGAAATGATACCCCCCTTGCCCTGACAAATACTCACTCTTTCTGTGCATGTCTTTCTCTTTCTATTACACACACACACACACACACACACACACACACACACACACACACACACACACACACACACTTCCTCTCTGTCACTCCTTTTCTTTCTCAGACACAAACTCAACTTTAAAGTGAGAAGCTGCAAAGACAGAACAGACTGAGAGATTCTCCCATAACATTTGAATGCACAGCCTTTTACTCCCTCTACCCGTCAATCACAGTCATTTAAGTCCCACCCTTTCCTCCCTTCCTCCCCAACCCTCAGAGTTTTGGTTCAGACAGATGAGGGAGTCGAAGGAGTGATGAGTGAGTGTGTGTATGTGTGAGGTTCAGACAGAGTGAGGGGAGAAAACTTGTTATTTTTATATTAACATGAGTCTCGGGTGATCCGATCAGAAGTGGACAGCTTTAAGTTCAGGTGTGACTGCACCCAAGACACAGCAAGGATGCATTTGAGATCTGATCACTCAGACCACATTCAGAGGTGGTCTGGGCCACATTGAAGGACCGACTACTCCACTGATGTCCTCTGTGCGTATTCATTCATAAACAGATACAAGTTGAATAAAGTGTGTAAGCTGGCTTTGTCAACAACATCTGAAAAGTTTGTAAAGAACTTAGAAATCTATTACAAGTGCATCAAACATCTTGGGCAATTTGGTTTTCCTGGAACATGAGAAGGAATTCTTCTTCTTCTTCTTCTTCTTCTTCTTCTACTTTCCCATGGAGTTGACATGGGAAGTGCATTGCTGCCTCCCACCGTAAAAGCGCAGCAACTCATTTGGTCTTTGAAAGTGGAAGTGATGTGCGTGTTTATTTGCATATAAAGCGGAGAAGTTAGATCTGATCATACATGGTCACTGGAGACGCGTGTTAATGCCAGGTCTGTGAACGGGGTCAGAGTAGGACTCTGCTCCAGGCAGTTCAATGAGACAGCCCACACAAGGGAAACACAAGGGAAAACCTCAGCTATGGCAGAGTCATTGCATTTAACATCACTTTCCAACAAAACACATTAGCTCCATTTTAATAATAAAGCAGCATTCCTGGAAAACAGAGTGGAACAACGACAAGCTGCCTGACAGCCTGTCTTCATTGGTTAACATGATAAATCAACTTTTTTCATTGTTTCGTACCCCTTTAAGAAAAATAAAGCATAAGTTCCATCTCATTTAACCTGCAGCAGTGGTGACAATTGTTGTTGGTATGCAGTAAAAATGTCACCAATCAATCAGATAACGTGCACATGAATATATTAATAAGTACAGTAAGAAAGATAAACAGGTGTGACAAACATCTGTTTAAACACACCTGCTATCGCTCAATGAAGGTGTTTCCAATGATGGGACATTTGGAACATGATTAACTACACAGTATATACAATATGAATTAGTTTGAAACAGCACAGAAATCAACTGCAGAGACGTCTCATTTGATCATTAACATTAATCCAACACAGACAGGAAGCTTCTCAACAGCAGAATCACAGATTCGCAGTCACGTAAAACAATGGTTAAACAGGAAATCAGTAGAAACTCAAACCGCACTGGAGCTGTCTTATAAAGGGAGCACTGGTCCTTGCTTTTCAGTTTCTGTTTGCATCTGGATATTTCTGCCTGGTATTTGCTCACCATTGTGATGCTAAAACCTCAGACTCACAGCAGCTGGGATTTGGCAACTGCTCAGCCTTCTCATACAGGACTGACATCCATGAACGCAATTATTCAGTGAACTGACATCTTTCTCCCTCCCTGCAGTCCAACGGCATACTGAATAAGATCTGCCTGGAACAGAGTAGCCCAATGGTGAACAAAACTCAAGTGAAAGGGGGCGGAGGAGGAGGTGGCGGAGCTACATATGTATTTAAGGTAAGAAGGTGCTGAGGGAATGAAACACCCAGGGAGACAGGGTGATATTTTTATACTTGATATTTAAGAACTGCACATAATTTGCAGGGATTTATATGATATCCTAGTCAAAAATGTGTTACACATACAGTATATAAAATCAGCCAAGTTCCTCTTGCTACAACTAGAATGTAGTATATTACATTGCAGGTTTTGGAGATGTTGACCCTTCATATTAGATATATAAGATAAAAGATAATATTAGTGGCCTGCTGTCACTCAGTATATGTCAGTGATCATGCAGCACTGGCGCCAAGCCACCAGGGAGACATTAGTTATTTTAGTGTCTCCACTCTGATACCTGAACATATGAGCAGCAGAATACAGTCACACATAATCCAAAGTATTCCTTTAAAGGGTTAGTTTCATCATAATTATTTGCCTTTTTGCCTACAGTCATGCTACAACTCTGAGCTGGTTAGCATAGCTTAACATGAGGGCTGGTAACAGTTAACCTGGCTCTGTCTGAGGGTTATGTTGCATTAAACAGTTTACAGTTTTTACAGGGTTATGTGTTGGACTAGTTCTTGGGCAGGACCAGTAACTTCCTTGAATCTCCGGTCGCTGGTTTCCATCCTAAAAATAGTTTCCCTGCAGCTTGTATGGATTAAAGAACCAAAATATAACATGTTATTCTGTGAGTGGTGGTGGATAGCTTTAGCCCTGTTTCCAGTCTTTGTGCAGAAGCCACCACATAAATATAACTGTAAACAATAATGACCTAGGTGGACAAAGAAATGTACATCCCCCTCATCATCGCTGCTGGGGGAGGAGGCCGGGGCTACAGCAGCCAATCAGAAACCCAGCTGGAGCAGATGGACTATGACCCCAGCCAGCCGGGACGCAATGGGAAGTCAAACACGGCAGGTATACTACGCACAGCTTTGATGTGGTCATGTTCGTATCATTTGTATGTGTGTGCCATTTATTGTGCAGTGGCTATGTTGATGTGTACATGTGTACATTCTTTGTGACTGTATTTATGTGAGTGTTAGTGAGAGAGGTTGGATGTGTATGAGATATTGAGACCATGATAGATGTAAGCAGATGACTAATATCCCTCTTCAGTACTGTAAATATATATGGCTTATCTTAACCAACTTCAGGATGAGAAAGGCCGTGTGTATTCTGTCCCTGTATGCATCCACCCACATTAATAAGCTGGGTTCGCTGATAGCCTGAAGTGGAAGTGTTTATTTGAATGTCTACCTGCACTTGTAAACACATCCGTTTATCCTGGAGGTGTTTACTTCTGTCCCAATGCATAAGTTTCATAGATGTGTGCAAATGTTTGTGTTTTGGCAAAAGCAGAACAGTGTGAAACCTACTGATGGTAGTTCATAACGAGCACTTTGTCCTCCGTCATTGCTGGCCAGAACTAACAGTTAATGTAACATCCATGCACACAGCAGGTTCCATTATTCATGTGCTTGCATTTGACGAACAGCTAAGAAAACACAAGATATTGATTTTGACATCTTCACAAAGCCCAAGGTTTACTTTAGAGGAAACTTGTGAATGAAAAATGAAGTATTCAGCATGTCTGAGGGGGGTTTGTTGCTGGTGTGGTGAGATGTTTTGAGTGAGTGTTTTTTTTTTCCCCTCCATTCTTTGTATCTGTCAGGCTTCAGAGGAGAAGCAGGAAACGAGGAAAATGAAAGGGGAAAATTAAATTGCTAGTGTTGGGGAATATGGGAGGGATTAGTTTTAACTTTATTAGCTATAACTTTAATCTCGTGTTACCAGGTCTCTGTAAAGGGATTTTTATGTTTTTGTGGTCTCTTCTCTAACCCGTGTTGTTATCGCTAACAGGGGATTGTTGTGCGTGTGTGTGTGTGAATATACTTGATAGTCAGTGTATGTGTGTTTGTGTGTGTGCCCACAGACATACAACTTCCATTTCTGCAGTTTAGCATCTTTTTTTTTCCCCCAATACTTTGACCCACTTAAGAACTCTCCTTCTCTGCCACTCTCTTCTTCTTCTCTCCCTCTCCCTATATCACACACGCTGTGATTCACTGCACAGCACATTACTTCACACCATATCAAATGTTTGTTTGCTGACAGGTGGAGGTGGAGGTTGGAATGACAGTGCTCCTGTCAGTCAGGGTGGCAGACCACTGGTGCTGGGGGGCCAGGGAGGGCAGGCCTGTCAAAAGTTCTGGCAGACCCGCGGTGGCTTTGGGGGCGGCGGGGGTGGCTGTACATCTGGGGGCGGAGGCGGAGGCTACAGAGGTTAGTCCAAAAGATTTCCAAGTTTTTTTTCCTGAAATAGTTTAATAAATAAATAGTCTCGGGCTGTCAGGTATGACCCAAATTTACGTCTAATAGTGTCAAGTGTGTTTAATGCTGAATGTGACAGGGTGACTGAGTTTATACAGGTTGAGTACCTTAAACAGCTGCATGTCTTCTCCCTCTAATTGCTCAGTCAACTGTAAGTCACTCTGGATTCAGCCCTAAAGCATTTAGGTACAGTATTAAAATATGACACCTTTGTATCTCTTTGTACTTAGCATTTAGCATTAAGCTCTGTGTTTGTTGTGTAAAATAAACTTTAATAATCCTCAGCAGAAAACTGGGTCATTATAGCAATGGGTGGCACACACAAGGCACAAGAAAAACGAATTTAAATTATGACAAATGTAAATAGCCCTAAAGCAAATAAGGTGATAAGCATAACGTAAATGTTACTGTACATTAGAATATATTGTTAAGTGAAAGGATGAAAAGTGTTTATATGTAAAAAATGGCAGGACATCCTTTTGTTTCTGTCTGGGTGATGTGTGAAATGTGCTCTTTAATGTTTTTGTTCAAGTCCACTCTTGAATTGGCGGGGTGTTACTTGGTGTAAGTACGATACTGAGGTTTTGTGACTGCTAATCCTGTTGTGGTTGCCCTCCTTGGTTCTAGGTGGTAACACCTCCATAGATAACAACCCCAAACACGATGGCGACGACGGCACTTCTTTCCTCGGCCCAGCAGGAGAACCCTTCCTCTATCCTCTCAAAGGTAATGTGAACGTATTCTAAGCTGTGTTTAAAAAATACAGACGAACTTTTCAACAGTCAGCGCCTGCAGTCAACAAATTTGTGTTCAGCATTTGATATGTTTGTAGTCTTTGTAGGTGAGAGTTAATGTGTTTGTACTTGACAGTATGATGAATAAAAAACTGTTTTTCAACTGACATGTTAAATTGGTGTCTGTTGTGGTGCATCTGGTTTGCTTTCTATAGTACATACCTCACAGCCAAATAACTAATATATATTTCTACAGCAAGATGAGAATAAGTTGTTTCGCTCTGTGACATCAAAAAAGGATTTTGTGAAGATGGAGAGAAAATATGGAAATTTTTTCCATGGAGTTTTTCCATCCCATCCAATGACAGTAAAACAGATCATTTTATTGATTAACGTGCCTTCAGATTGAGAGGAGGAACTGATCAGTAAATTCATTGAGTGTTGACCCACCTCTGCTCCGTTCTTCCTGTACATTTGAATTTGACAGGTACTAAAAAGCTGATAAGCTTACTGACCATACATACATCATCCAAGTTTTCCTCCTCACTAAGCTTTCTAATTCTCTATGAATTAGAAAACAAGAGGAAATGGCAAATAGACATTTTAAGGCTTTCTTCCACTGGGCTCTAGTAAAGTACACATGCACTCTCTCTCTCCCATTGAGCTTTAATAGGGTTGATGAATCAGTGCCTCTTTCAGCAGCCACAGTCCTCAATTCATCAGCCTTCCTTCATTTCCTCTGGGGCAGAAAGACTTCAGAGTGAATCTCAGCTGTAAATAAGAGACATTTGCTTTTTCAATCTGCACAACATCTTTCATTTATTCAATTACGAATTAGCCTCGTTCCTCTCTTTATGTACACAGTAGCTTTCAAAATAAAGTTACAAAGTAATTTACAGGGGAAAAAACAAAGAACAAAAGTAAATAAAATCCAAAACATAAAATATAAAACAAGGCGTTTCACAGCTGAGGGGGTCAGACAACAATACAGGATACAACCATAGCGCTGGCCTGGCCATAAACTGCTTCTCTTTGTCCAGCAACAATTCCCAAGTACCTATAGTGTCCACAGATAATGAGAAATAGATAAAAATAGATAAGACAGCGATCAAAAATTCAGTCTACTTCATCTACAGTCTACATCTGTCTCTACATCTCTTTAAGGATTTATGATTAAAAATCTTATATCCCTGCATAAGAAACTGTTGGAGAAAGAAAGAGAAAGTTACACACATACACACACATCACATATATATGTGTGTGTCTGGTGTGTGTGTAATTTGATAACTTTAAAGAATATCGTCAATGTAAAGGTCAGGTTTAAGGGCATTTGTGGTTTGAAGTTGTAATCACAAATGGCTACGCCAGCAATTTCCTTCTCAGCTTGAACTGCACAGGCAGGTTCTTGTGCTCAGATAAAAACAGCAGGTGATGCCGGACAACCCTGCTGTGTGCACTGAAAGACCTAAAAAAGGATTTTTTAAAAATCATTTCATTAATGTTGACAGATGCAATACAGTGCCCTAATCCACTGAGTACAGGCTGCTTCAAAACCAGTCTGAAGGAAGAGTAATACAGATAGGGCGACACAGTCATTCAATCATATTGCCATCACGGTATGCTGGTAGGCACTGGAGAAAACATGCATGTTATTAGAGGCCAGGGGAGCTTCAGTGAATCTCTCTTGATTCACCTGTGTGAAAGAGAAAATGCAGTTTTTCATGTCGATGGCAAGGATCTAATCAAATTGTTCAACAAGCTTAAATTACTCATCTGCACAGGGATTCCTGTTCAGCTGCAATAGCTGAAAATAACTTTTTAATGGCAAACGCAATTATATCATTAAACAGAAGCAAGGAGTGCAGACAGAATGTCCTAGAAATATTTGTAAAATACATTTGAGAAGCCATCATCACCTTCCTCAGCCCAGCAGAAAAGTAACATGACTGCATGTAAAGATCCATAATACAGAGTATAACGGGCACATTTGTATGCAGCCAACATATGTACCCCAGACATTTGTATTCTTCCTTCGAAACCTTTCAAGTGTTTCTAGGTTAGATTTATGTATTTGTACTTATAAAGCTGATAACAGAATGATGAGAGAAAAATAGATTCTGCAGATGAGTGCATTTGCTTTGCTTACTAAACAGTACAAGCTTTCCCAGACAGCTCATAACTAATTCATGTTATATGTTTATATATTTGCCCCCACTTGCCGTGGTTTACAATTAAGAGAATTGCTTCCCTTTAAATCTAAATAAAGTAAAGGGTGCTGTAAAATCTATTTAAAACAATTTATGGCAGTATGAGCAGATCTGCACTTTGGAACAGAGAGCCTGCAGAGATTGTTTCAGCCAATGACCACAGCAGATAGTTACACTCATTAACACACCTCCGGTCAGAATCAGAGGATTCATCTAGTTTCAGGTAAAATTAGGCTGGAATGAAAGTGTGCAGTCTCACTGCTCTCCATACAACATGATGACCAGCCATGGCTCATTGCATTTCAGTTCTTGAATGAGACACCGTGTGGAGAGACATTTCCTGTTCATGTTATTGTTATTGATATCTAGTATAGTAAATTGTGAAGCTTTGCAGACCGTTTGCTGGGTGATGATGGTGGGGAGAATAAAACCTAGGAAAGCCGTCCTCAATCATTCTTTAATTAGGATAACTTCGAGTAAATTAAATTGGAGCGTTATTGAACCTTTGCTCATTTTACCCTGAGACGTCCTGGAGATGTCTAATCAAACCCTGTTTATTTTGGTGTGTGTGTGTGTGTGTGTGTGTGTGTGTGTGTGTGTGTGTGTGTGTGTGTGCGCGCCGTGCCTAAAGCCATGGAGGGGGATGGTGAGGTGATCATCAGTCCGGTGCAGAACTGCAGCCACTGTGAGAGCGGTGAATGCCACGAGACCCAGGACAGCGTTGTCTGCTTCTGTGAAAATGACCTCATCCTGGCACCAAACGGAGTGTCCTGCATCAACACTACAGGTCTGACATATAGTATTATAGTAGTATAGTATGAGTTATGAAGAACCATAATCTATTTTACTCTTTTCTACACAAATATGTGAAATTAATTCAGTTAAGCTGAATGTAATTGTACCTGTAATAGACTATGACTCAGTGAATAGATAATGAATTAATCTACAAAAGTAATTAAGCCTGGGAGGCTCTGTACTTTATTGAATCTTTATCTGAGGAAATGTTTTTCAATAGTGCCTTAATCATTCATAATAATTATCAATCTGCAGGAGAAGCTAACCTGTTAATGAAAACGGATACACCCATCGCAGTATTGGCTGGTGTTTTCTAAGTGTCAGGTCCTGTTCTGTGATTAGTAATTTATCTCTGTGCTGCCGTCAGATAAAAGCTCTTTATCTTATCATGTCAAGGATTTAGGATACAAGGTTTCACCTGGGTACTCATGTAGTGACACTGTACAATAGATTTAGGACGCATTTCATAATGGACTTAATGAAAGTTCATGCAGTCGGCTCTGCCCATTAGACCATGTCAACCTTGGCTTTCACTCAAGGTCTTTGTCTTCTTCTTGGGTTAAACTGTAACAGAGGAATGTAGACAAACCCCTGTGGACATAGAATTGCCTCTTCAATTATGATTTGTTATCTCAAATGAATAATGAATATATTAATGTAGATTGGAAATGAATTAATATGGCAGAATGTCGCTTCCTAATTTGAAGCAAATAACAGGGCCTTTACCATCTCAATAATATCTTAATGACCTAGGGTGTCTCTCTGTCCTATGATTTACAAATCTGTCCTCAGTGATGACAAGCAGTAGATAATTCTGTGATGCTAGGTCATAAAAGGTCACAATCTCAATATGGTCTCACTCGGTGTGCAGATTTGTTCCTCGGCTTAGACAAGTGAAATGAGATCATCCCCTCGCCACTGAAAAGGAATTGACATGCACTAGCCGTCACTGCTCCTAAGCTCTGTTGTGTCATCGCTTTCACATCATTAATTAAGTTGGGGATCAGAGTGGCGAAGTGAATGTTAATACTCCTCTGGGGAAGATAACAACTGTGCAACGCTGTTGTTTCCTCTTGTCTTGTAGGGATGTCCCGGGTGCCTTCTCAGCCGTCTCTCTCCCACCTGGCTCTGGGGCTGTCTGTTGGCACCTCAGCCCTCATCGCTGCCCTGCTGCTGGCTGTGTCCGGAGTCATGATAAGTGAGTATTGTCACACATCAGTCAGTGGCTCTATGCTACTAACAACATTGTGTGTTAGTAGCATAGAGCCACTATGCTACTAACACATTGTGTGTTAGTAGCATAGTGGCTCTATGCCACTATAACATCTTATTATTAATGGTAATAATATCAAAAGCAGATATTTTTCTGGAGGGTGAACAGTGTCGTGATTTGAACTGTATTTTTGGGATAAAATTGTCATTTTTGTGTGTAGAGAATAATGGCAAAAAAAGTGTTTTGTTTCCCAGGTGACCTTCAGATCCCTACATCTGTCCAACAGGACACCATATTCTGCATACAATCATTTTCATGTCATGTTTTACTGTATTTCAATCGTTCTAGCAAAAATGCTGCAAAGATACACTGATTACCCAGGAATCTTATTCTTATGTATCTCCGGAATTTCCACTATTAAGCAGACCAATAGGATGTTTGAAGGCAGTGTGTGTTGCTGATTAGAAAACTAATCTACCTTTCAAGCTGTCACATGACTGGTGAGGTTTACCAAGCGCTGTTACATACAGTGTGAATATATCCTCAGTTTAAAACTGTGGTTTCCAGCTTGGGTCTTGACCCTTGCAGAGTGCAGTGCTTGAAACATCTGTGAGGTCATGAGATGATTAACTAATTATGACCATAAAGAGCTGGACTGTGTGAGTAAATGTCTGAGAGGTTCACATCACATTGTAATGTGTGTTTTCTGCTTCTGTCTTCTGTTTGCATAACAGACTCATGTCCTCTCCCTCTCTCTCTCTCTCACACTTACACACTCACACAAAAACACACAGTCTTTATCGTTCTAGACGCCTTGACCTGGGCTGTGAGCACATTAGACACCGGGAGAATTGTTAGTGTGTATTTACGTGCGCATGCTTATGTGTGTGTAGGGAGTTATTTATTTACCAAGTGCTTTCTAATGTACGAGCGCTGTCAGCCGCAGGCTCAGCAGCCATCCATCATTAGCACGTTTCATTCATCACAGAGGTAGCCCCACACCTCCTCTGCTCCCACCTCAACAAACGATGTGTGCACAAGAGCGTAGGTGGGAGTCTGGTTGTGTGCGGCGTCGCCCTGGATGCGTGAGAGTAGGTTTGTGTGGAGGAGATGATGGCTCAATGAGTGCATATGTCTGGCTGTAATAGCCTAAAAGCGGGCGGGCAGACGAATGTCCGTGCCGGCAACAACCATTCTGACAACAACCTGCTAAGGGCCATCAGAGAGGAACCAGGCCAGACACTGAGGAACTCTGTGTGTGTGTGTGTGTGTGTGTGTGTGTGTGTGTGTGTGTGCGCGTGTGTGTGTGCGTGTGTGTGTGTGTGTGTGTGTGCGTGTGTGTGTGCGTGTGCGTGTGCGTGTGCGCTGAAGGTTTAATTCTGAAACATGACGTATCTGGATACTTTAGAGAGAAAATTGTGGTATCAGATAGAAAGCAATCAATATTTCACAGACACAAAGGAATTCAGTTTCATAAAAATTGCTGCTGTACAAGCAAAAGGTCTTTAGAGAAATAATAACTGTAAAAGCTTTTCACTTTGTGTGCTTTGGCTGTTAGTAATAATTTTCTACAAGAAGATGAGTTCAAGGGTTTGTTTGGTTTTTTAAATTGTGGAGATCTCAGTGGTGGAATGAAGCTCCTTCTTTCATTTTCTCCTCACCAGTGTACAGGCGTAAACACACGGAGCTGCAGTCGATTCAGCTGGAGTTGCAGAGTCCAGACTGCAAGCTCAGTAAGCTGCGGGCCTCCACCATCATGACTGACTACAACCCCAACTACTGCTTCGGTGGCAAGACGGCATCGGTCAATGACCTGAAGGAGGTGCCGCGACGTAATATCTCCCTCACCAGGTAAAAGATTCAAGATTCCACAAAACCTGCAGAGGTGTTGAACACACCCATCTACATGTACGACAAACGTGACAAATGACACAGTTCTCTGTTATAGTTGTCATAATTGTAATAAAAATCCACAAATACAAATTATTTAAAATAGGTTGGACTCAGAGGGAGTGCAGCATAGTGGGTGAAGTCTCAGAGGGTATGGGTGTACTGCAGTGATCCGAGCAGCTGAGGAATGATTTTTGCAGGGCTCTTTTCAATTTTTAATGCATCTTTCATGTGTTTATAATTCACCAGTTTATCATTCTGGTTCTTCGTCTTTGTGATACATTCTTTTTCTTGTGGACTCATGAATATTTTCCAGCAGCCAGGGCTATGTAAGTCATGAATCAGATGAAATAGCTGGTGTCAAAGTTCACCATTCTGCAATCTGACATCTGCAACAGGATGCCACACAGAGACAGTTAGTTTCCTTTGTGGACTGAAAAGCTGGTGAGAAACTAATTTAGAATACTATCATCTCTGCCAAGCTGTTTAAAAGAAATCACTCTTGTTGATTTTCTCCTTGGGCCTCATTTCTTTGCCCAGTATTTAACTCAGCATGATGACCCTTGACATAGGTCACCATGCTTTGGTGACCTATGTATTTACGCAGGTGTATTTACGCAGGGTCAGTCATAAGTTTGTGGCCTAAGGTAGAAGGAATTCATTTCAGAAAACCTAGCACATTTATTTTTCAGCCTAATCCCCTCCTACATAAACACACACACAGTCCAGTGGTTATGGAGCATTTGGATCCCTTCTTTGTAGAAGTCAGGGTCCTGGACGTCCAGACAGTGGTCCTCAGCAGTGATGACGCCATCATCACTGTCAAAATGGTGACTGCAGAGCTCCTTCTTTATCTTGGGGGAGAGGTAATAATCTGAGGGTGGCAAATCAGGTCAAATCAGGCCCAGAACTTCCCTGGGTGATGAGCCCTTGAGACCGATGTAGTAGATGACTGCACGAAGGCCAATGTGTCCATTTTCTCAGACAGTGCTGACTTGCAATTTTCAATTACCCAAACAGAAATACCACAAAAGTTAACTTTAAATTTTCTGCATAATCACTCAAAGAGTTGAACTACCAAATGTGCATGTAATGAGAGCTGTATAACTCATCTGTACAACTCTTATTGCTAGTTGCTTGTTATATCTTCAGTCTAGAAATCTCAGCTTAAACATTCCTCTTGATTTAGTCTGTGTGTGACAGTTCAGCTTCATACCTAAAATATGAAAGTAATAATAAATAATAGATGTGTTTGTGTTTCTCCAGGGGTCTGGGTCACGGTGCTTTTGGTGAAGTGTATGAAGGGCTGGCCATGGGGATACCAGGTGAACCAAGTCCACTGCAGGTGGCAGTCAAGGTGAATTCTTAGCTGGTCTCTGAAACAATAACTTTATTTTTCTGTTTTTCAAAGGTCAGACTTTGACTGAAACTAATCAGATCCTGAGGGCCTTCTAAACTAATTACACATCATCCACTTTTGTACTAAGAATACTTGTTCTCAGAAAGAAGTTCAGCATTTAGCAGTCAGTTACATTTTGCATAGCTCTTGCAGCTAAAGGCTTTGTCACACCAATACTGAATCACCTCTTTTCATTAAGCTCTACATGCAAAGTAAAATAACTACTTTATACACAACTTACAACAATTATTGCACTAAGACTTAGTTTCTTTTTACAAAAGACTCTTCCTGAGGTTTGCTCTGAGCAAGATGAGATGGACTTCCTCATGGAGGCTCTAATCATTAGGTAAGAGCCACTTAGATGATCAACAAAAATCCTGTCTCTGACACAGTGCCATCAGAGTCATTTCTCATGCACATTTCCCGGCTGTGTTTCTGTCCCTGCAGTAAGTTCAGCCACCAGAACATTGTGCGTTGTATAGGAGTGAGTCTGCAGCTCATGCCCAGGTTCATCCTGCTGGAGCTGATGGCAGGAGGAGACCTCAAATCTTTCCTGAGGGAGACCAGACCCCGACTGGTGAGACACAGTGCTGCAGTCCACTCAAGTGCACATTGTTATAGAAAAGTGCATTTCATTTTTCAAAACCAGCTTAAGCTCCCACTTCTGTTCCTCTCATTAACCCCCAGAATCGAACACACTATGATCCAAGTTAGATTTTTATTGTATTTTTTGCTGTACTTTTAATGTGGAGTGAGATATGTGTCATACAACCACTATCTTTGGTGTTACAGTCTTTTCTGTTCAGAAGTGGTTTGTCTCTGCTAATAGACCACTCTGGGTCCTCTGTGTTCTTTCTTTTGATCAGGAGCACCCGTCCAGCCTGACCATGGTGGACCTCCTCAGCGTGGCCAGAGACATCGCTAAGGGCTGCCAGTATCTGGAGGAGAACCAGTTTATACACAGGTACTTCACCAGATGACCAAACATTTTGCATATGCAAAAACAACAGTGTGCTGGCATAGATACATAACAGCATGTGATTATGAAAGGATGAATTGTATCGTGTGGCCTATAGTCCTCCTACCTAAATGGATCAGAGACGCGGAGAGAAAAACAAACAGTTTGACAACATATATATAATATAAGCAGTAAATAGTAAATATGGATACGCCTACATAAGGAGTGTAAATATGCAAAAGAAAACATACAAACTGGACAAACAGAGACTTGCCCACATTCGTCTGCTGACTTCTACACAGAATAATGAGCTGACTGCATCCGTCCAACCGTAACATACGGACTCTGCATGCCTCTTGCCTTTCTTATTATAGCAGAAAGGACAAGTGATGAGTTTAGCGTCAGAGCAGCCAGATGGGGTAGCCGGGCTGCCATTTTACGGTCTGTATCCAAGGCACAAGTCAACAGAATGCCCCTCCATATCTGTATTCACAGCAGTCGGTGAACCTGAGGATGTGACTAAAGAAATTTAAAAGCCTTCTCTTGAACCTGCAAATTTCTCCTTCATGGATGTCCCGTGAGGAAGGTCAAGCACATGTCAGAATGGGACAAGGTCAAAATTGCCCTACAATCACATCAAGACAGTTAAAGCACAACCGCCTTCCTTCATGTCTGTCTTCCTAGGAATTGGCCAATGACAAACAAGGCCTATTAAACCTTATTTGCCTCAACATGGCACAGTAAAGCCCCATCAATCCACCGAATGGCTGACTCTCCTCCAGAGGCTCGTGAGCTCCTTTCTCCCCCTCCTTTCTCTTTCTCCTCCTTCCTTTCTGCCTTCAAACCTGTATTAAAATTCACCCTAACGTTGTCCTTGTGGCCAATTTCAATTTTTATGGAGGTGTGTTTACTCTGGGTTGAGTAAAGGGCAGGTGAATGAGGTATAGTGGAGGAGTAACCGCAACTCGGAAAATGAGGCTTTTTCTCAGGGATTACTGGGTTGGAAGATGAGCTGTGGTGTGCTCCAACAGGTTAAATCACAGGGTTAATGCTGTCTGAAAACAACTCACTCTGGCTTTTGTGTGTCTCTGCACTTATTTCTGTGTGTTTTGGCCAGTGGATTCTGTAATGTTACTCTTTGGCTACTTTATTTTACAACAAGCTTGGTTCTCACAATGGATATATCCACCTGAAAAGAGGCACTGTGCTGTGGCGAACCTGCTAGTTTATTGCAACAGCAGGTGTTAAAATAGAGTAATAACGCGGCTGTTCTCTAAGTGCTGCAGTGAAATGGATCTTTAAGCTGCAGTTAAAATTTACTGTAAATAAGGTCTGCAGTATGTGACCGGTTAACATTGTTTTAATAATAGCCTGCGTTTGCATCACTGTGCTGCATGTACAATAGCTCTGTGTCCGTGACAGACACTGCTGCATTTCAAGGCTCGTCCTTGCCTACAACCAAAAAGCAAATCATCTGCATGAATTTTTCCAAGCCATTAATCAAGGACTGCTTGGATTTAGCTGTGTGTGTGTGTGTGTGTGTGTGTGTGTGTGTGTGTGTGTGTGTGTGTGTGTGTGTGTGTGTGTGTGTG
>JBBMJY010000009.1:17834921-17854794 GCA_037833715.1 Toxotes lorentzi | reverse complement strand
GTGTGTGTGTGTGTGTGTGTGTGTGTGTGTGTGTGTGTGTGTGTGTGTGTGTGTGTGTGTGTGTGTGTGCGCACGCGCACTCCCACATGCTGATCGTAGTCGTGCTATGATAAAAATTATTCAGTCTTCCTGAAGTTGCTGAAATGCCCCTGGATGGATTGATTGTTGCAGTACTTCTTCATGAATAGGAAATTCTGTGTAGCTGGTTTGATAACTCAGTTTACTGACAGTCATTCATCTGCTGCAGTCTAAACTGGACTCAAGCAAAGTAAAAAAAACAGTAAAAAATCTTAGATTTAAAATGAAAAGCAAATTGTTGTTGTTTTTTTTTTACATATACAAAATTATTTAATATCCAACGTGAAATAGTGCTTTATTATTATAAGTTGGACAGTTCCAAACATTTCTGGCAAAGTGAAGTGGGGTGACCGTGCAGAGTGTAGTCCCTGTCTGAGAAAGCCTTCAGTTTAAATCAGTCTGAACTGCAACTTTATCCTCATTATGTCATTTTTCATCCAAGTTAATCAGTGTGGAGTGTGTGTGGGCCAAACATCAAAACAATGTGGTGCTGTCTAACACACTCACAGAGCTTAGTACTGTTGTTTATATCACTGCTAGTTTTTCATTTCCAGCCCTGTCTCATGATCGAGTTAGTGCCGTGTCAAACGATGTTATTTTGATTCTAAATCCTGGGTATTTATTAGCCCGAGCGTACACTTGTCTTAAGTCTGACAAGGAGCAGCGTGCTCACAACGTCATTTCTTAAGATGTTAAGGAATTGAGATGCCTGGGGAGCAGGATGCAGTGTGTGGGCTCTTTTTCCTTTTCCCCAGACAGAAGTGGAGCATGCTGTGTGAACTACTGTATTTTCTCAAACAATAACCAGCCCAGCACAGTGCAGATATGAGTTTTATGAATTTTCTCATCTAACCCACATCCCTGCATATTCTGTGGAACATTTCAATCTTTTTTCTCTGGATACACCATGTGGGCAGAGTCATAAAGGCACTGTAGGAAACTATACACTTTGCCAGCTTGCCCAGGGCAACGTGACAGTTACTGAACTTCAGATCCAGCAGGGGAGCATCTGAGGGTGTTTACACATGGAACGTCTTATAGATGCAAATATATGAGAAACCGTGGTAAACTAGGGAAGAGAAAATGCATGGGCCAAGCTGTGTGAATATATATATTCACTGTACTCCACCACATATTACAAATCACATAATTTGGACTTACAGTGCTGTTCTAATAAAGTGGCCAAGCTCCATCAATCCAAGCAGTAAGTACATGCAGCGACCTGACGCTCTGTGTGTGTTCTCTCTTCTTTCAGGGACATTGCAGCACGGAATTGTCTGCTGACCTGCAAAGGAGCAGACCGCGTGGCCAAGATTGGAGATTTTGGGATGGCTCGAGACATTTACAGGTACAATTCCAGCACAGATGACTGACTGATGTAAGACAACAGGCAAGCCCACCTTGGCTCAGCTGACCAGGGAGAGTTCAGTTTGAGTCTAGATAAGATCCAGAGGCGGCTGAGACCATGTAAGGGCCCAGCTCACATCAAAATTAGAAACAAGATAGAAAATGTATCTTTTAAAAACAAATATCAGGAGAAAGACAGTCACTTTTAGTCACTGAAAGACTCAGGAATAGTTTCATCTAGAGTGTTCTGCAGAGATACTGAACATCAGAACCTCTCCTACATATGTGAACCCTCTCTGCACGTCTGCACAGAGGGTGCACAGCCTCAACACTGCACTTCTACCCAACAGTTCTTAATGACTCCACACCAAAACAACCTATATGAATATTTAAAACACAGCTCATGTGAGTGTTATGTGATGTGACGTTTATATGCTTGAAGAGGAGCTTAATACCAGACTGTCACTGCCTTCTTTGGTCTAAAGGTTGAAGTCTGTTGCACCTCTGAGATCACCCAGCATCACTTCTGCATGTGGTCAGAAGTGTGCTCTGTTGCACCTGGAACCACAACATTTTTTACAGTGTGTTTATGCTTAGGCAGCTAATGCCATTTGGTTAAGGTTATGGGAAGTTTACCTTATTTGTCACAAGAAATAAATGGTGTCCAACAGTAACAGTCAAATGCTGGACTGAGAAAGCTGGACTCAGTGGCACGGACAACATAAGATCTTTTTATTCCCTTTGCTATCATTTGGTATAAAGACGAGCAGCTAGCCTGAAACGAAGCACGCTGGTTCACTGTTCACTGATTCTGCTGAATTGCTGGGATTTGCAGGTTACGTTTTTAAACAGCTGGTTTTCTGCATGTGTGGCTTTCTGATTTACAAATATGAATTCGCTAACAGGGCATCGTATGTCATACAGAAGATACTATTAATACTCTTCACAGATATATTCAGCATCTCATGACTGTTTGAAAGCCTGATCACAATCAAAGACTAAAATAATCAAACTGAAACTATATCAGTCAAATACCAGCTCTTTGCTTAGGAAGGGGTTTTCTTCCCATGTCCCTGTAAAGGCTGTGGCACTTATCATGGAGACTTTTAAACCGGCGGATGCTGAAGCTGAGCTGTGAAAGTGTTTTTATTCTCCATCGCACTGGTGTACCGCTGCCTTCTTTTAATCTACATCAGCTCATCTGTAGCCCCAGCGGCATCTCATTATTCTTAGCTCAAACTTTTTAATATAGCTACCACAGTTTCACGTGACACCATTTAAATGAATGCACAATCCAGCAGGGAAATCTCCTAAGCCTTTCATCTGGTACGAAATTAGAGCAGGAGAAATATGTCACAACATTCAGCTATATCAACGCAGCACTTTCGAATCATCTGATGGAAAGTCACACGAGAGCAAAGTCACTCTCAGAGCATTCGGAAAAGGCTGTTGCACAATACCCCCGGGGAGCCGCATTAGGAGCGCTTGATTTAATTGCTGATGTCAGTTTTTCAGGTGCCTCGCTGTGATTTTGTTTTTATCTCAGCCTGGAGCCGTGGTGCTGGAACTGGGATTTTTTTTTTTTTTTATCATTGTTATTATGTTGAGAGAGAGGGGTGGTTGTTTTGCACACAATGCTGTGCCGTTGGTGTGTTATTTTTGCTGTTTCATGATGTGGCCCTCCTGCTATGTGACGGGGGACATGGGAGTCCTTTTGAGGCCGTCACAGGGGACGGGTGTCACAGTGAGGGACCAGGACAAAGCTTAATGTCAGCTTTTTATATTCTGGGACGAGAGCCACAGGCGTACTTGCACATGGTGTTCCATGGGCTTCCTCTCACACACATGCACACAAATTCACTCGCATGCTTGCGCACCAGTGATGTGGTGGTAAACAAAAAGCTGGGTAAACAATAGCTGCCAGTCAGTAATCATCCTAAGGTAAACAGCTGCCACTATGAAGAGAAATTCACTGTGCTTTCAGAAAAGAGTTGGTATTTTGCCTTAAATTGCCATACTCTCACAGGAACTATTAACAAAAGTGTATGACTTTAGGTTATATTTAATAATGTCAGCCTGCTGCACACTCATGCAGACACACAAACCATAAACAAAGACATTCAACACAATGAACAGACACAAGTGTAAGGCTCCACATTGTGTCCTCAGGTGCATGTTCTTCTATCTCACTTTCCATTCACCACAGCCTGCTCTGTGCCTTTGTCTCTGACTGTTACTTTTTCCCTCTAACGCTTCTCTATCCGCCACTTTCCCTTCTGCTCACAGCATAGCTCACAAAAACACAAGTATACAACATCTTAATTTGTGCTATAGATTTCCTGAGACCGTATTTAAGCCTCCCTAATCTGCAGCTCAGCTTTCACTCTGTGTTGGTTGTGTTGGTAGTAGTAATAAATATGTCCATAAACCCCATGGTAAAAAAAAGAGGTCGATCCAGTGATAGGAGGATTATCAGTTCTATGCTCTACATTTTACCGTCCCTCAATCTTTTCAAAAATTCTGCAGCTTTTTTTAATGCACAGATAACAGACTGAATTGCAATGTACAAAAGTTTCGTGTGGTTGGGCCATCTTTTTTTTTTTTTTTTTCACTCACAGAGGTCAGGGAAGGCAGCCACTGTAAATATATTGCACCAAAAAAAATGCAGGCGACAGTGGCAGCCTCCTTATTTGTAAACTCCTTTTCACAGGAATCAGGTTTCACAGAGCAACAACTGCCACAGCTGCTTGATCTAATTGCACCTTTTGATGTAAACACAGTCAATTTCTCTTACTATTTTCCTTATTGGGATAGAGAGGAAAAGTAGAGGGATACGTAGTAATGGCAGGGCACATTAGAGAAGAGGGAGGCAGGATTCAGGTCTCAGATTGTAGACCTAAAAATGAGCAAGGTAACTGGCTCCCATCACTAAACTGATTGCGTATTTCTAAGTGATAGATTAAGGGTCTGGGTGGTGATCTGTGTGACTGCCCTGCAGTGGTTGTTAGCTAATCTGTCAAGCAAACAGACTGAACTAGTAATTGTTTTTTCTGCTTCATTGATTATGTGTAATTTTCCTCAAGACTAACTTCTTATGCCAATAGTTTTCTAAGTATATTTCCCTTTAGCCATATATGACAGCATATCATCTATATTCATCTCTGCTCTCTGCTCCCCTGAAGTTACACAGCTGTAGCTCTCTGTTAAACCAAGTGATGAGTGTTGGTTCTTGTTATTTGCCTTGAATTCATACAGTGGAAATTATTATACTTATTCTTAATGTTCTCACCTGAATTTGGAATTAAATAGACGAGTTTTAGCTTCATGGCACTTGCTGTAGTAGCATTATTTCTGGGTTTAATTTTACAGATTACTTCTAAGCCATTCATAGTTTTAGCTTTTAGCAGAAGTTCAGATATTTTGGCCCCAGGTGAGAAATAACGCTGCTTAAAATTAGCTTGAAATCCTCCTTAGACCCTGGATGCCATATCTGAGGAGCTCAGGCTGCCAAGATACAGGTTTTTTTTTTGTTTGTTGTCCAATATTTTATCCAAGCTGCAGTTGTCTTTTATTCTTTGCCACTCTGTTTTTGATGCAGTTATGGCTCCTTTCTTTTTCTCTTTTAGCTTTATTTGACCAGGGAACACCGACCGAGCACGATGCTCTGTTCTCATGCTGCATCACATTCACACCTGGGAGCTGCCCACTGTAATTACAGTCCTTTCCTTTGCAGCCATATGCAGGTCCAGCAGAACAGTTGGTGCTTCATTTACTTGTCTAGTTTTTGAAGGTAAAGACCAAGTGAGTGTTACTGCTGCTCCTTCAGTAAAAGACTCAGGGATTTGAACGGGCAGCGTTCCAGGCACAAACCTGTATCTACAGCCTATTACACTCCCATTTATTATGAGGCTCTTGCTGTGTTTACAAATAAGTGCTTAGGGAATCAAGTGTCATTTTTATGACAGACTCAGTGGGGGAAAACAGATTGACTCCTCGGCAAAGGCGAGCTGCACCAAATGATGCTTCTTCCCAGCCAGACACGGCTGACGCCACTTAGCTTGTAATATGTGTCTATTTGTCCGTGTGGACACCACATGATGGACGTAGTGCCCTGCTCATGTCGGTCCTCGCCGTGCGCCTCAAGCTGGGTGAGATGAACCAGGCAGCGACCTCTATCAGCACCAGCAATCAGAGCGCACACATCAGATAATTTCTCCACCTTAGACAGGGCTCGGCCTGGCGAGAAATCTCCCTCTTTGGTGAGATAAGCAGTTCTTAGAGGGTCTCACACAGCCAACATGTTAGAAAGCTGATACACCTCTGACAAACAGTGAGTTAATTGCTGGATTTTTCTTCTTTTTAACCTTTGCTTTTTGGGGGATGGGGTAGTGTTGCCATGGTGATGACGCTGCAAACTATAGATTTAACAGTTGTTCCCTTTTTTATTTTTATTAGGCAAATAAAAAACTATTCACAATATGGTAGGTCTGAAAAGCATTTTATTAATCAGTGCTTTGTGTGTGTGTGTGCAGGGCAAGCTATTACAGGAAGGGTGGGCGTGCCATGCTGCCAGTGAAATGGATGCCCCCGGAAGCCTTCATGGAGGGCATCTTCACATCTAAAACAGACACGTGGTGAGAATCCCTCACATTCGTCTTTAACCGGCCTCTGGGAGGATGGAACTTGCCTCAGTGGGATTTCACCTCCTATATTTCTCAGACGTCACCTGCCCGCTCTCTCTCTCTCTCTCTCTCTCCCTCCCTCTCTGTCTTCACCTTCCTCCGTCTGTCTTTGAGCCCAATCCATTTGTTGTTTTTTTTGTTTTTTTTAATTCCTTGTCTTGTCTCTGTCTCATTCTTGTCCTCTGCTTTCATCCTTTACCACTTCAGCTCTGATGGTGCTTGTAATTTATGACATGACTGTCCTCAGTCTCACCCACTTTCTTTCCTTCCCTGTAACTAATTGCTCCCCTCATCATCTGCCTCTCTAAGGTCATTTGGGGTTCTGCTGTGGGAGATCTTCTCATTGGGCTACATGCCATATCCAAGTCGCAGTAACCAGGAAGTGCTGGAGTTTGTAACCAACGGTGGAAGAATGGACCCACCTAAAAACTGCCCTGGGCCAGTGTAAGTGCAGATTCACACCCACAGGCTGAATGTGTTCATATGCTGCACATGACCACAAGAAAAATGCAATCATATGAGCTCTGATTAAGGTTCTCCATAACAGAAAGATGCTTCGTTGTGTATGGTGCATAAAATGTAAACACGTACACGAGGCAGACATGAAAGGCTCCGATAATTTTCATATTGACAATGTAAACAAGTTGTGACCGAGAAGGTGACAGAAAATTTTAACAGGAGGTTGCTCTCTGTGCTTTCAATATGGAAACCACACAACGGCTTCTTTCATGTTTGCCTCCCAATTTGGAAGAAGTCATGGGGAGCTGATAGGGGCTGCAAAAACATTTCCAGATCACAATGTATTTTTTAAGTCTCTCTTTAAGACACCGCCTCTCATGGGAACTCCATGATAATACATATATGGGCAGATGCGCGCGCACACACATTTTGTTGCTCTTTCTCTCATAGACACATTCCCTGCCCCTCTGTGATTTCACAGCTTTATCCTTCACACCTGTTTGCCAGAGCTTTGCAGATTACTCCTCATATTATTTTGCAGCCTGTCTTGTGTGGTCTCTATAAATGTGTATTTTTTTTCTTTAAAAGTAAACATCACCCTGTGGTGTTCTATTAATTTGAAGTTGTGAAAAAGCCTCACAACAGGACACACCAATTACTTAAAGCAGCAAACTCCACTTGGAATCAGTTCAGCAATTAAAACTATATCTCAGAATTTAACTTTCCTTTCATTTGTTCCTATAATCTGCATTGCCCATTTAACACAATCACTCAAACTGGTGGGAGGTTAGACTTCTGCCTGATGTGATTAAAACAACGATTAAGAGCGTTTGGTCAGAAAAGATCATCCTGGCATTCGTTAAATCAGCGGGGGAGACGGAGCTGGTCAGCTTCTGTTTTCTTTTTGTTTTCTCTGCATCTACATTGACGGGAGGAAATGTTTGCATTAACTATTTTCTGCTTTTGTGCATCTGCACATACATGTGTATCTTTAGGTACCGTATAATGACTCAGAGTTGGCAGCACCAGCCCGAGGATAGACCTAACTTCTCAACTATCTTGGAGAGAATTGACTACTGCTTACAGGTAACTAAACAGAGCACAGTGTGGACTCTGCCATGCAGTTTGAGCATCATATCTCATTGTAATTTACAATATGTATTGAGGATGAATAGTGATTATTTTCTATCCATTAAACTACAAGCCATAAGACAAGATGGGTTTGTATTAACCATAATAAAAAGTTCTGCAAGAAAAGAATCATGTAAAATGATGCTTGTGATGTTCCTTGGGTTCATTTCTTCTTAGCCAGCCACAGAAAAGTCAACTTTTAATTACTACATTTAGTTTCTCATAGAAAAAAATAGTATTTTGCTATTTTGCTGTATGTCAGACAATACAACACTTAGATGTCAAAGAGTTGGATTTTGTGTTTCTGGTAATTAGCCACAGATGACTAAATTTGTCAGTGACAGTTTTTATTAAAGCTGAAGAAAAGAAAAATAAATTTTCACTCTTTGAATCATGATTTTGATTTAATCCCTTACATGAATGGAATAATGGTAACAGTAAAAAAATACAGCTCTGATCTCCTGATGGTTTTTTCCCCCTTTTAGGACCCTGATGTGGTGACCGTGCCCCTGCCTATAGAGTATGGACCAGTCCCTGAGGAGGAGGAGCGTGTTCCCATGCGCCCTGATGACCCCTCAGCTCCAACCGTGCTGGTAAATGCCCAGGTGCCTGACGGGGAAGCTCCTCAGCCGCCACCATCCTATCCTACAGAGGAGAACCGTGGAGGCGGGGAACATACAGTCGTGACAAGTGCAGTGTCGGAGGCCAAAGCACAGACATCAGCCCAGCCCCAGCCGTACCTCCACCAGCACCAGCAGCCTCACACGCAGACCTCCATCACCCTGACAACCGCCAATACAGCCACCACCTCCACAGCCACTTCTACACTCACTGCCAAGGGACCTCATGTCACCACCCAGCCCAACTCTGAGGGGGGCCACATTAACCTGGCGTTCACTCAGGGCCATCCGCCAGAGAAGGAGGGCCACAACGGGAAGAGCACCAGTCTCTGGAACCCCACATACGGCTCCTGGTTCCTGCAGCAGCAGCAGAGGAAGCAGCAGCAGCAGCAGAGGCAGGGAGGGGTGGGGGGAGCAGGGGGCAGCGGTGGCAGGGTGCCTGGCGAGGGACAGGAGCATGTGGGCCGGACGGTGGCTGAGGTGGCGGGGGCGCTGGGTCTCCAGCATCAGCACAAGCAGTTCCAGCATCAGCTCCAGCAGCAGCACCAACTCCAGCTGCTGCACCATCAGCAGCAGCAGGGCCTTTGTAGACCTCTGTTACCCCCACCACCGCCTCCTGCTGCCCAGTCACCTCTGCTTTTAGATTCAGCAGCTTTGCCCCCAGTTCCCCTCTACAGACTGAGAAGATTCCCCTGTGGGAACATCGGCTACGGCTACCAGGAGCAAGGCCTGCCGCTGGAGGCCACCCACGTCAACCCCAACCCCCCTCCTCCCCCCCCTCCCTCCCAACAGGGCACCTCCACGCCCTCCTCAGCAGCTCACCAGAGGGGAGCTTCTATTCCCACATCAGTGTCCCTGGGTCGGTCGGGTATGTCCGAGGACAGCCGTCCACTGCTTGTCACCATGGGGACAGTGCAGGACCCCAGGCTGCCCAGGATGGAGGGCCACAACGCCACCGTGCTTTAGCCCAAATGCCTGTACTGCTGGTCTCTTTTTCAGGCCCTGTCTTTGAAGACTGTGTGTCCAGGACCCACAGCAGGAAACACTGTGTCAGGACAGAGATAGTTTTAAACCACCCCTACCGTCCCACCATTTTGGTCTCTTCCTCCAGTTCAGAAAGAACCCATCCCACTGAAACAGAGCTGGATGAGTCCATCAGGCTTTTCCCATGAGAACCCTGGAGGTGTGTTAAAATCCCCAATGGATGCTAAAGCACATCAGACAACTAAAAACCTTTGGGAGGCAAAATGTAGAGTAAAGGCTAGTTTTAAGAGTTTAAAAAATGTATTTTTTCAACACTGGAGGGATCGTGAGCGAGTGAGAACACGGAGAGTTTGTGCACAGGAGGACGAGGGGACAGCTTTGTCTCTCGTCTATAAGAATGGACTATTGTGAGGATTCAGATCTCTATATTTTGCCAGACTTAAGACTGAGAGTCACCAACTTCTGTGACCACTTTGACTGTAGCACGGTGTCTACAGCTGCCAGCCACATGTGTCAGTTCTACTGCAGAACCCTCACACTGTTCCTTCTCCACATCCTTTTTGGAAAACAGCAGCGTGGTCAAATACTTGTATCAGACTATTTTTCAAGAATATCACTGAATTGGAGCCTGGATTACCAGAGACATTTATACTGAAAAAAAAATACTGGGAAAATGTGTTTGTTGATGTTTGCTTGCCTGCTTGTTTATTTATTCATTTGTTTATTTATTATTTGGAAGTGGCTCTATAAATTATTAATAAACAGGCGTCTTCAAATCCAAACAAATTCATTTTACATCAGCTGGTTTTCACTTAAGTTTTTTTAAGCTCCATAAATGTATTTTTAGAAATACCTAACAAAAAGAATTTTGAACAATCCCCCTAAAAATGAAAGCTCTAAAATAATTATTCTGAACGTGTGTTACAACACTGACACGGGAAATCAGTCATGTCCTTTAAGATGGCCTTTAAGGTGGAGTGGATGGATAAGTAGAGCACTGAAAGGACTATGGGAGAATATTTGACAAAAGAATATAATAGATTAAAGACAAGCCAGCCTCAGCAACATTTAAGAGTTCAGCTTTTTGTTATTGCTGAAGATTTGTAATAAGTCGTTGCTCCTGGTGCCATTGAAAGCACCACTCCGTGGACTCTCCTTTTGCTCACAACTCCATTCTGGCTTCTCTTTACTTATGGCTTTTTCAGTAACCTTTATTAATTCATTTCTTGTTTAAGTAAAAATGTTTCTTTCCCCTTTTTGTCTGGACACAGAAACACAGTGGATATTGCTGAATCAATCTTAACCTTCAAATTGCTATCTCGAAGCTCCCTACATTCTTAAATTTGCATATTTTATCTTTTCTATTATAGGATGAGTGTTGTGGAATACAAATGAGTCTGAGTGAAAAGTTTGAATACAAATTGCTTTTGCTCCACATGTGAATGAAACCCGGGACCAGTTTGAGTCTCATTGCGCTCATTTTCACACACAGTGGTGTTAACACTTTGTCTGTGTTTAAAGTCTGCTTCTTTCAGTTTAAGGACAGTTACATACGTTGTTTCTATCAAATGACGCCACGAGTGTGGTGCCGCCGAATGGCGACAATGTGTCACTTTTTTTGACGCTTTTGCTTGACTGTATCGGGCATCCTGCCAGTCTGTCTGCTGTAAAGCAATGATGAGCTGTCATGGATGTGTCATGACACTCAGTGGCTGATTAAGACAAATGCGTTCCTGTAGGCCAAGTCAATGAGCAAAGGTAAATACTGGCTACTGAAAAGTATTCTTGCTCTCTTTGTCTCCAGTACCTGTGTTAAATGCATTAATTCTGTGTTCCCCTCACAGCTCATCTCCATCGTTTGATGTAAAAAAAACTGAACTGCACCTGTAAATGTTGTAATTATAAAGTATTGTACTATGGCTCTGGTAAAAGCTGTAAATTGCCCTTCAGAAGACATTCGCCAAAATTAATAAATTACTATATAATAACTGTTTTGCATTTGTCTGCCTGCTGCTCTCTTTGCTATTGGGGCCACGTTAATCGGATTAACTGAAATAGGGCTGGTGACGTTATAATTTGGTGATTAAATATTTTAAAACACAATCAGCAACCACAAACATACAGCAGCTCCTTTAGTGCAACATCCCCTAACTGCTAATATTAGAACTGTTCTTTATCTTAAAACTCTAACAAAATGTTTGTGCACAGAAATAGGGCTGTTAACTGCAAGATAAAATCTTTATTTGCCATGTCTGTATTACTGCAGCAGTAACTCCAGATGTTATTGGCAGCACAGCAATGACACAGTGGTTCTGGCAGTGATGGACTCAGGATGTGGAGTCTTCTGTTCACCAGCTATTTAAATTACTAGCACCATGAAACCCATGTTACATTGCACTGAGCCTCACAGTTTAACATGACATTATATCAGATCACCAAAGTTTCAGTTTATCACGGAGATCCATCAGAGCAGACAGCTGCTGGGTAATTTACTATAAGTGGAAACAATGATCGGAGTCTCCCAGTCTCGCTGACATCTTCAAATTGGCTCATTTACACTCAAAAGTTTCTAAAGTGTATTATTTGGCAAATTCTATCTTCTTCTACACAGCAGGACTGCATGGAAAAGTAATTTAGCCCACTATTAGAGGCCTGGACTACTACTGTATCTAATCTTTGGTTGGATTACTCGTCCCTGATGAACAAAACAGGTTCTTATAGAAAGAAAACAAACGTGATGAATAAACTGACTCTACAGACTCTGTCAGAGGCAGGATGAAATGGTATTAACATGATGTTAACATAACTGAGGTACTGAGATGTTACACTGAACCTATACATTTTTTAAATCTACCAAACATTCTTTAATATAAATATAATTACTCTTGTTGCATTAGGCATATTTTCATATTTCATTTCACCTGTGGTGACGAGTGTCATTCAGTATTTTTTAAACCTTTACAGCCTCATCTGTTGTACTGCAACTACGCAGCAGTGGGTTTAAAGTTACTGTTGGTATAGTGTGTGTTAGGGACTGAACTGTACAGGCTATAGGCTCTGAGCTTCTATTGCGTTTTATTTTGACATCTCAACTCAGTTGAAATAACAGATGAAAGCGTTTTTTTCTTATTTTCGCTACTCTGCCATGTTCCACTACTGTGTCATCCAGGTCATGATCATCCAAGAGGACTTTAATGGAGGCCAGCTGGACTTGGTTATACAGTACTGCCCATAAAGTTGGAATAATAAGGGCTGCACATAACTGGAAGCATGCGCGACAAAATCAGGAATGCGTAATGCGCACCTGTGTCACTACGAGCCTCTGCGTACCTGACCGTCACGACATCACTATCTCATCTTACGTTACACATGTTGCTTGTCAGCTACTGCCGGAGCCCAAAAAACAACAGACATTAAGCAGCTTCTACAAAGAAACGCCAACCGGAGCCAGAGCCGAAGAAAAGACTTTTTTCAGGAAAGTGGCTCTAAGATGTGCCGTGGCTTGAAGCTAACTGATTGAACTGGGTGCTGACCGCACCGCGCAGGCCATAACAGACGGACTCGTGAGACTTTTCCAGGACACAGGCTTGAATGACAGGACAACAAAGTTGGTCGCTGTGTGCACAGACGGGGCTGCTGTCAACGTCGGTACGTACAACGGCGTTGTGCCAAAACTCCGTCAACTTGCTGAGGCTGGAGACTCCCTTGTGCACATTCACTGGAGAATTGTGCAAAATCAGCTGATCGCAACGTTCCTTACTGTGAGACATTTAATCTCGCTGTGGTCAAGCTGCTGCAGTTTTATTTACAAAAAGGTGGAGCACAAAAAAAACTGCAGCACTGAACACAATCAGGTTTCACACACGGTTTCTAATGCTGATGCTGACAGAAACGAGACAAACTTACTCAGGGGGTTAATTGAAGAGTTTGAAATCAAATATGACTCCCTCAAGTCATGTGATCATTTCTTCAACATGGCCTCAGGCAATGCAAGACCTCCACAGTTTTGGGAACACAACAGTTTGCAGCATTCTGAGCAATGTGAGGCCACCTTGCAACTTGACAAAGACACCACTGTGACAGAATGGATGCGCGTAAGGCAGGCAGGAAAACGCCTGGGAGCCTCTTCCATGTCTGACTTGGTCCAAATAGTAAATACAAGTAACCCAGATGCTTACTCTAACATCAACAAGGTAGTTAAGCTGTCTCTTACACTGCCTTTAAGCAGTGCACTTGTGAAAGGGGGATTCTCACATCTCAATATAATAAAAACCAAGTACAGATCTCGTCTGTCACATGCTCGTCTCTCAGCCCTGATGCACACTCACCTGACCACAGAGACATTTGACCCAAAGCCAGCTGTTGACCTGTGGATGGAGACAGCTAATCGGAGGCTCAACCAAGGACAGGGAGGTGCATGTGCTCATCTTCATCATCTACCATGCAGGAAGCTGAAGCAGAGGATAGTGGGGGTGACACCGAGGAGGACAGTGAGGAAGACTGCACCTATTAAGACCATGCTACATATGGGGTGAGTGCCAAACACCATCTCCTGGTACTCACCTGAGTAACTCACTTGAAAGGTTATGTGCACCCCCGGAAATAATCTTGTTTTCAGACACATTGCTCTTTTTATTCCTATTTATACTAATCAGTAATCACATTGGAGGAGATCGATCAATAAAGTTTTGAGAAGATATACACTTTATCTACCAAGAATAAATCACATTGTCATAATCATTTTATGAGAAGAGGTAAAATATATTTTATTCCAACTTTATGGGCAACAGTGCAGATCTTGAGGACATTTCACGTCTCATCCAAGATGCTTCTTGAGTTCTGACTGACTGGTGGGGAATCCCCTGGGGTTCCACTGAAGGTTTTCGTCATCACTAAGGAGCCTTAGTTTTCCTGTTTTGATAGAAAGCATTTTACTACCCTTGACTCTGTTGCCCCTTACAGGAGTAAGAAGGTAAGAAAAATCACAGTGTAATGGAAAGAAACAGACATCAAACTAAAAAGTAACTGACAGAATAAACAAACAGGAGAAAAGACAATATATTAAATTTGTTTTGTGTCGTGATCTATTCACTTTACAAACACAAAAAGCAGTGCCATGGCTCAATGAGAACCCTGACTTCTAAAAGACTCATTTTCTCATGAATATCTATAGAAACTTGTGCTCTTCTCGCCCTTTTGTTCCCCCATTTTTCAGTTCTCCTATACTCTCTAATAGAAAGGCCTGAAGGGCAGACACTTACGTTTGTCTTTTAATTGACAGTCAACAATGTAGAGAAAGACAGGAAACAGGGAGAGAGAAGGAAAGGAAAAAAGGTCCCTAGCTGGGATCAAACCATCGCAGTTATGCGAGTTTTCACCTTAACCACCTGTCTTTAAACCCGTGCAGTTTAGAGACAGATGGACTATTATTTTTTTGTGATGTTTAATGCAGCTGCTTCCAGTCTAATCTGCAGGGAGGTGGCTGCTGTTCTCTAGAAATAAAATCTCAAGCAGCATTGCTCTAGTTAGTATTTGTACGTATTCACAGACATATGGTTGGGATGAGGACCAGCAGAGAACTGGAGTTAACTAGTTCTTCTCACTGGGCAGACTGAGAGAACAGCCTGGACAGTTAATAACCTGTTAAAAAGTGGAAGACGATTTGAAGTTTGCCAGTTTAAAAAAAAAAATCTTTTTCAATATTTTGTGTCAAATCATTACAGCTCACTTTGGTAAAGTAGTTGTGCAATAAGCAGGATTATGTACAGTGAGCTGGTCATTATTGCACATAAGCCCTGACAGGGTGAATGGAGACCCCAGCAGGATTATCCCTGTATTATAAACATGTCTGCAAATGTAGGGGCTTGTGCAGCTGCCAGTATGTATTTGCTAGCGATAACAAACTGTACTCCTTGCATGCCAGCTGTGCCAGTGCTGCTCTCCATCACGTTATAAAGCAGGCTGGAGTCTTAGTTCATGGTCTCACCAAGACCATTTGGCTCCCATAAGGGATCAGCTCTACAAAGTGCTGATGGTGCAGTGAAGCACACAGTGATATGGTGAGACTGAGCTTTGCTTCAGGTTTTTCCTTCATCGCAGTTTTATGCTAAAAAAAATTTTGAATACTATCCATTATTTCAAAAGCTATGTCTGAGTTAAAATGAATAAAAATAAAATAAAATAAAAACTTTGAATTTGTCCTGATATGATTTTCTGACAAAGACGTCACCAAGCAGAGAGGCTGAAACTAGACACACGACTCATCCACTAAAGCTGACTGCAAGTCTGCACAGTATCAAATAAAAGTGCCATTCTCAATGTAGAGTCACTATTATGACCAATCAAGTAGCTTAAAGGCTTTTCAAGCAACTGATCTATTACTAATTATACACAGAAATGTAGTAAGTATTACTAAAGTTACTTACAAACATGTTTGGAATTGCTGCACTTTTTCACCTGGTCCACCTGGTTACCTGGACGTGAGAGCAGACTTATAGAACATTTATTTAGACTCATCTCTGACAAAGATGAATCTAAATGAATGAGTATGAGATGCCACGATAAAAGACATTTCCAAACACAAGCAATTTGTATTTGGATAGTTTTCATAAAGGAGGCTCAGCATCAGGATCATGAAAGGCCTGGTGCTGATACACAGATTCGGTTTTAAAGTCTGATCTTTCTGCTAAAACCTTATATATGTTTATATATTTCAGACAGAGTTCTTGGTGCTTCACTGACCGTATGTTTCATTTTCTTCTCACCTCTGAATCTGTCTCTTGGTCAGTCGTTTGGGCAAACACTGCTTCCCCCTGGATCCTTTCTCTTGGTTTTGTTTCTGCTGCTCAGACTACAAAAATAAGTAACAATAAGGAGAGAAAAGCATTTTAAACATCCATTTAAACATCTATTTATTCCACAATCATGGAATAATAGACTCCGTCTCCCCCACTCTAACTTGAATTTGTGTGCCCAGGCTGGCAGTAAGTAAACAATGCCACTCCAGCAGCAGGCTTTTCAGCTTTGACTGAGATGAGCCCCAGTGGAATCAGATGGTAAGTGAACAGACGTGTAACATTTCAAAGTGCTTGTGCTATTTCATTTTCAGTCCCTGAAGACAACTCTCCACTGCACTTTATGAAGGGTCCAAGAAAGTCAAGCAAACCTCCTTTTCATTAGTACAACCAAACTCAATAAGGGCGCAGAGCTGAAGAAGAGATACAGTCATGGAGATAAGGTCAAATTTGAATAGAATATTTTATTTTTTACAAATACTGTTATTTTCCACAACACGTAAATGCATCAGACCGAATCCCCCTCTCACACGCTCGCACTTCAAATGTACACATCAGGAATTTCATGGGGGAAAAAAACTAACAAATCTATTACCCACATGAAAACAGAACTTTCATACCCATCATATGCACCAGTGCAATTTGAAATCACTCATGCTTTAATACAATGGGGAGTATATCTACAAATCTATAGTTGAGATTTGAAATGTGGAACACTAACAAATGCCACAGAAATCATCACAGGCCTTAATGCTAATGAGAAGCTATTTTCAAAGAAGAAATAGTGGATTAAATGTTTCAGTTGGAATCTGGAAAAAGACACTCGTTTTGTCTGTTAGCTCTGTGGCAAATCTTTCAGACATGCATGGGCTCTGACCACCACTGCTTTTCAATCACAGGGGGCCTGACCAGACAGATCAATGAGAGAAGGCCACTGGAGATTCCTCAGCTACTGTTGTAGGGCCTACACACCCTAATTGGATGTTACATGAATGTTTTACTGAATAGTGGGCCTGTTTTCCACATTCACAATCGATGGCCTGTTCTCTGCTGAGTTGCTCAGATGGCTCTAATCAAATAAACTCTGTCCTTGAAACTTCTGGATGATTGCATATTTCCTGTGTCAAGCTGCTTTTGTCTACAACCAAACCTGGGAAAGCACACTGGAGGAAATGTTGCACATTTAACAAGCGACATTCACATATTACCCAGTTCAAACTACAGAATTACCTTCAGATTTTTCCAAAGCCAAGTAGCAAAAATAGAAAATGTGATATAACAGTGACAGCTCTGACGTTCAGATCTGAAAGTTTAAATTTTCAACCCCAACACAAATCAGTCAGGGAGACAATCAGGTTTATAATCAAGCTTTCAGGCGTCGGGCATGTTCCCAGCTGAAGTTAATATACTTATCAAGACAACCTCCAAAGTGTTATTTAATAGACTGTACCTAAATGATATCACTGCCACAACAATGTCATCACTCTGACGGAGATGAATGGGATCGTAGCCATAGGATTTCTGTGGCCCCATAGCACAATATAACCATCATTTATCTGTGTCGGGTTGATGGACAGCCTGTGGCAGATACTGATGTATGTAGGAGGAAACAGCTTCTGTTGATGCAGTTGTATGCTGATGGAGGTTGATGGAGGTCTAGGCTTAATTAAATCCTGTTTAATTCACATTGAAAATCCAGTTTCAACTCATATTCTATCACTTATCTGTAAACCATGTGATGACCCTGGAAAAATCAATCTCACTTGTTTCTAAGTGCTCTTAATTAAAACACACATGCACGTGCATGCACACGTGCACATAACCACAAACACAGACACTTTTGGTTAGAGCGGCTACATTACCACCTAAATTATGTGATAAAAATCTCTACTTGATGCGATCAAAATTAGCTTTGGGTATAGAAATAGTTTTTCCTGTGTGCACATCCATACCATTTATTTTAATCATATTCTGATCTATGATGTTGATCATGTTGTCAGTGCAATCAGGTCAAAAGTAGTGCAGTGTCTTATGTCTTAAGACTTTCCCTCCACATCCTGCCGAGAAAAATTAAGAAGAATTTAAAGTTAATTTTCTAAAGTGCTTTCTTTGCCTCCTACTTTTCTCCAAGAACTAATCTAGCAGTTTAAATGTAACTATTAATAAACGGCTTTATTACTGTAATTCATATCAACTCTGAAGAGCGTAGAGGACTGTACGGAGGAAATCAATGAGGCTCAATTCAAAAAAGAATGAGAAGTTAAAACTTAAAACTTTTGCTTTGAGTGGAACGTAAACAGAAAGTCAGACCAACTCCGTTCCCAACAATCCTCAGCTGTTTTCGTTCACCAGGCGCGACCCGTTGATGCCGCGGTAGGTGACGCGGCTGGGACGGACCAGTACGCCGCAGGCAGGTCGACAGGTGAAGTAGCGGCGGCCGCCCACAGAGCCGTCATTCTTGCCCTTAGGGCTTCGGAGCTCTAGACCCAGCCAAAGGCCTGGGGCAAAGTCCGCTGTGCCCAGGTAACGGATGAACGCCATCTCATTGGCACTGTTCAGGAGGACCTGCATGCCCACGTGGAGGCGGACCTGTCCATCAGAGCTGCCCGAGGGGCTGGATCCTGCAGCGTTCCCAGGAACACCACCGCTACCACCACTGAGAGTGCTCCAGCGCCGCCGGTGAGGGTTGGAACGACTCCTTTTTTTTGGTTTGTTAGTTTGTTTGTTTTTTTTTTAAGATGAATTGAAGAAGGGAAAATACAGCAAGAAAGATTTATGAGAATGGGTATGCAGAGTGAGAGGCTATATCAAAAGTAAGTGGGAGATTCATGGGAGCTCAATGTTTGAGGGATTGATCTTCAATTCCCTGTTCTCTCTCATTATAACCACAATCATGCATTGGCTATTTAAAAAAGGGAACCTTTTGCTGACTAATACCACTGCCTCTTATCAGTATTGATTCTGCCACTGCTGCAGGGGATTAGGATGAAGCTGAAAATCTTGGGGAGGGAGAAATGTGAGGGCTGTGTAGAATAGAGACGCACCTGGTAACAGGACTTCTCCTGCTAGTCTCTTTTGGCGTGGCGATGGCCGATGATGTGCTCAGACTGCGACGGATTGTCCCTGCACAGCAATCACAAGAGTCAAGTACTCCCCTACAGTGTTGCATGAGAATGACTTCACAAGCACTCACAGAATAATAAATGCAAAGACACACACTTGCAGTGAAGGCGGAACTCTCACCGCTGAAAGGATGACTGAGGCGTGAGGAGGAGAGCTCTGAAAGGCAATCAACTGATCCATGGATCCTGTGAGTAACAGGAAGAGAGAAAGATGAGACAACCTACTGTGCAAAGCCTCCACTGACAGTGACCCAAGATTTATCTCAATCATTTAATTAATGTGGAGCAAAACAGATTAGAAAAAAAACCCAACATCCACTTTGAAAATTCATTAAACACCAGCACATATCTGACACTTTAGAGTTCAGATGAATGAGAGCTGACTGGGCCTGCATCTGACGATGCCCCCCCCCCTCTGAAAACAGCAACAAAGGAATAAGATACACCTGTCTTGCTTACTGTCTGTATGTGCCACAATGCTGTATCTCTGAAAGCCATTAAGAGGGAGCGTGCCAGTGTTAAGAAACGAGCAAACAAGGAAAAACATGTTACCATGTTCTTTAAGGAATGTCAGTAGAGGAGTAGTGTGTGTGTGTGTGTGTGTGTGTGTGTGTGTGTGTGTGTGTGTGTGTGTGTGTGTGTGTGTGTGTGTGTGT
>JBBMJY010000009.1:17813656-17834821 GCA_037833715.1 Toxotes lorentzi | reverse complement strand
GTGTGTGTGTGTGTGTGTGTGTGTGTGTGTGTGTGTGTGTGTGTGTGTGTGTGTGTGTGTGTGTGAGTGTGTGGGGGGGCTGTTTGTTTTCCTAATGGGTTGTGTTAGTGGCTGACAGGAGAAGAAAAGAGAAGGAGAAACAAGTTGCTGTGCTGGATGGAGAAAATGTGAGAATCTCCACTGCAGAGGAATACCATGTGCTCAGCTGAGAAAACTATGTGCCCCGGGGTTAATTACAAAAAAAAAGAAGAGGAAAAGAACATGAATAAGAGATGGCAAGAAAACACAGGTGCTGACTTTCTAAAAAGCAGCTTTTATCTCGGCGAAGATGTAAACAGAGGGTTAATAAAAGTAACAACAGGAAAATAGTGAGAGCACTGACGAGAAAACTTCCTCCTGAACGGTGGATCTGCACTGAGATGAGGCACAAGTGGCAACACTGTCTGCTTAGAGTGCCTTTTTTGGACACTATATCTGAACAGATTAATATGGGCACCACATGGCTCCTATGTTGGTATCACAGAAGAGGAAACAGAGCAAAGAGAGAGAAAACAAAACTGTGCAGTGAAAAAGATTTAAGTTTTTAAGTTTACCCCTCCCAGATTGTATAACTGCATTTTAAACTGTGAAAAATCATTCCAACTGAATCTTAAAGATAAAATGCATCTTTGACAGCATAAAAAACAACAAATTCTTAAATGCGGTGTTAAAAGATGGTCCCAGTTATCCACATGGTTCTAACAGCTTTGGTTGAAGACATTTAAAGGCATTTTGTGAAATTTCATGTATAGTGCCACACAATAGGTGTGTCTTGTATGTTGTTGTCTCTGTAATGTATCTCGATGTACTGTAATAAGTCTGTATGATCACACATATTTTAAGGTTTTCTATTAGCTTGAGCTGGTTTTTCTCATGAGAGATCAGGAAACTGTACACTCCTGTGCAGTTCTTAGCACAATATATGCCAAGGAGCCCTGAGGTGTTCTGTTTACGTTACCCATTCAGTTAATGTTGGTTTTTCCTTGAAATTCTTACCTATCTGTATTTTGTTTACAACCAGTGTAGCTGACAAGAGCTAACAGTGAGCCAAATGTCTATAGGTAAGATTAACAGGAGGGAAGGATTAAAAGGCAGAAAGGCAAAGTGTCAACTGTAGATTTATTTAATTAGCTGTTTTACATTTCTATCTATTTCTTTACATTTCTGCTGTGGGTTCCAATATTGCCCAGTGCAGCACTGTTCTTTATGAATTAACATAATATGCACATACACTGAAGCAGGAACTGATGGTGAAAATCTACAAAATGATAGGTTTGTATACACAGAGACACCCACCGACAGTTCTACCACTTATACTGCCATAGTCCAATTAATCTCAAATTTGTAAGACCGGTGGGAAATAATACCAAAATTAAGACAGATGTGCAAAATCAAGCAACCATCTCACCTGCTTGGATATCAAAAAAAAAGAATTCAACACTCAACCACTACTAACACATGAATAAATATTTTCAGATCACTCTACTACCACATTTTCCATGGCTGAGCTGGATTATGATTTACTGACATACATCGTTATAATAAGGAATCACAGCTGTGTTCAAAAAACACACCCATGTGTATCATTCACGTTTTTTCCTGCTTTTCAGCTCCGCATGCTAATACATCTGCTGCAATTATGTGTCCAGTTAGGAAACACTAGTTTGAATACATGACCAGACCCGATTACACACATCAGAGAGCTTTCTGAGAGGCTGATTAGACGTCTCAAGAGACGAATGTACTTTGGCTGAGAGCATCTTTTGAATGGAGCGCTCAGCAGTCTAAAATGGACGAGTCTCCATCTTAAGCACTCAACAAATATTGCAAACACATGACACTGCTGAAGGTTATTAATCAAAATTTCAGAGACTTGGCTTGAACTTTCACCAGTTCAAGCCAAGAAAATATTCAGTGGCACCACTTTGCCTTATTGCAGTAAAATGCAAATAAACATGCCTTAAAATGAAACGGTATGAAAAACTAAAGTTACTAGCATACCTATGTATTACACATCATATTCAAGTGTTGAAACCCATGGACAGTTACATGGAGTTATGAATGACTACATTAAGGTACAGAAAATGCTGAAGCCAGGAGATACTTCTAAACTGTTAATTGTGATACAAGATCAATCTTTTACTAATTAACTAAAGATTAACTAATTAATCTTTTACTTTTATTAGATATTTTTGCCAAAAAAAAAACCAAGAGGCAAACAGACTCATGATCTGCAATTCATGTTCTATTTTACTTGCAATCACAAAAACTTGGAAATGCACTTAAGTGGCAAATCCAGGCAGTATTTCAAGGTATTCTTTCATATATTCCATACCCAGCATATAACTTTTTAGTATCTCTAACCTGAAACAAATGACACACATATTCATTATCTATAATCCATATTTAAGAGAAGGGATGATGGTGCCTGGATCATTACTAGGTGCCACATTAAACTGAGGAGTCATGGTGGGTGAATGCCCAAGGCTTCACATTTGATGACTATGACTCTCGTTAATCACCAGTATAGAGGAGAGCTGTTTGCTGCACAGAGGGCAAAATCAAATATGTCAGCACTTGCACAAATGACACCGTCAAAGGAGCTCATTAGCACCATCAGATGTATTGATGGGGGAAATGAAATGCAACCTCAGGGTTTTTATGGCATATTGTCAAATTCTTCTGCTCTGAACTTTTAAGAATTTCTTAAAGATATTTGTTTGACAAATTTGTGACCACTGGCAAAAATCAAAAAGGGACCATTAATCATTAGTGGAAAATATAAGCTACCTTAAAGGGCCTGCACTCACCTTTGAACACGAGACGGAGGAGCAAAGACGCCATGTTTTGGTGGGCAGCTGAAGTACCTCACTCCTCCCACTGATCCATCATTCTTACCACTTGGCTTGTCTAGTTCAATGCCCAGCCAGAGCCCTGCACAGACAGTCCACAAAACTAGGTCAAGGGACTACTGAAGGAACATCACATGTAAAATGAACTAAGAGGGGAGATGCTCCTTAGAAAAAAAAGACTGACTAAAAAAGTTACAAGTAAACAAAGTAGTGTATTAGTTGTTTATTGTCAGCAATTGTAAATATGGGATGCGTCAGAAAGACTATTACATCTGCTGAAGCCAAACTGAACACAGAAGAGCAGACTGTTGACTGAACATACCAGCAACTTCTCTACATGGAAAGTTATCAGTCTTGTAAATGGTGATAGTAAAAATTCCATTTCTGATTTCACTGTGCTTATATTAACCTACCCAACACTCAGATGAAAGTGTTTCAGGACAGCTTTCCATTCAGTTGGTCTTTGGTCTACAGAACAGTTCACTATAGCCAGTGTTTGTCCCTATTAGTTAGCTCCTAAATAACAGTTTTAACTTTCAGTCGCTGACCTCTAAAATGATGCCGCAGAAAATGAGTCATGAAATCTTTCTCAGGTGACGCGGCTTAGACAAAATGTTAGAAAGAAGTTATTTACTGCTGCAATGCTCAGCAGGAAACGCTGCTTTTGATACAGAGACGCAGTCCTCAGTGCACTGAGGCTGAGATAACAGGGCACTGCTAGCTCTGATTTAGGAGTATCAAAGGAAACTTAAGACTGAAATCCCTTCAAACATGATACATTAGTACTTATTTATACATGACTGATGCCTGGACAGAACTACTGCCTAACTATTACTGAATACTGTGAGCTGTTTTCTGTTTGGATTTCAATGGCTTTTGCTCAGCAGGAGCTTCTCATGGTTATTTTCCCCAAGTATCTTCTGTCCAAACCATAGTTTGCCACTGATGTGACTTGTGACTGAGTATGAGATGCTGATCATGCAAGTTGAAAGAGAAGGGCTTAAAAGAGTTTCCATAACTTTCACCACATGTCTCAATGTACAATAATGATAGTGCACACCAGTATTAAGATTTATGTAAACAACTTTGACATTTCTTGCAACAACAAGAACAGAGAGAGAGAATGAACTCGCAGTGTTTCCAAATACCAAATAGAGGCAATCAAAGGTAAGTTCTACATTTTAGAGATAAAACTGCCTTCATTCATCCAAGTCATTTCTTCGGACAGAACCCATTCAGAATTTGTGAAAATGAAGAGCTGAACCTTTAATATTAACAATATGTTATGTTTCATATGCAATTAAGTTGACTGTCAACCATGTTTTAAAAAAGCATTTTTTAACTCTGTAATGGCAACAAGCTGTGTAATCATCAATTTATTTGTCCAGCTCAACAATTTGCTGTTGACCAATAAATCATATCGTCAACTGTAAAACCATTCAGTGAGTCAACTTAATCACTGTCAGTTTCTTTTAGTCTTACCTCTGAACACCAGCTATAATGAGACACAATGACATCAATTTAATTGTCTGAGCATGTCCATATCTCACTCAAAAATAATCCAATTCACTGACACTGTCAGTTTACACTGGAGATAAGTTGAATTTTAATGAAATTAAGATTAATACCATCCAAACTACACCTGTGGGAGGTGCCATAGGACTTTGATGCATTGTGGACTGGGTAGCAGTCGCCCCCGTAAACAGGGCCCGGACCCAGATAAGCGGCAGATGATGACATGACATGACCATCCAAACTAAACAATTTAAATGCAACACTGCTAAATAAAGAGTTCAGTGTCATTTCAACCGTCAAATCTTCACAGCGAGAACATCAATCTTAACAACTGACCTGGAGCAAAGCTGGTCTTTCCATAAAATTGGACTACACCTGTTCGCTGGCCCACCACCAACACCCTTTCTCCCAGGCGCACCTCAGAACCCTCACACACGCTACTAGCTGAAGGGGTTCGGCTTCGATTACCTGGGAGAGATGAACAGAGTGTTTCACTGCTGTGTTAATTGCTGCCCTCAGTTTCATTCCATTAGATCTATATAATCATGGGAAAATCCTAAAATGATAGCAATCTTCATTAACTCAGAGTCAAGGTAATACAGACCTGCAGTTGTAAGCACAGTGGTGCCAGAGTAAGAACGGAGGGCTGGTGAGGGCGTGGTCCTGGGGCTCAGGGAAACACGCTCTCTTCTCTGCCTAGCAGGAAGGCGTTGCCTTGGCAGTGGACGAGGTCGGGCACCTGGCCCATGCCGAGAGTCGAGTGAAGAGGACGAAGAGGAAAGAGAGCGGGAGAGAACACCTGTGGTGAAAACGACGGAGGAATGAGTGACAGAAAACACAGGGGACAGGTAATTTAAAGAAAGAACTTTTCCAAACAAGTGACTGAAACAGGGCACACAGTCGAGAGTTTAAAATAATAAAATGTATAAATGTGAAGACAGCCACTTTGATAGCTATACACTACACAACATTCAAAAAGGTGCACAAGCTGTTGATTCTAGGCTCCACTAAGGCACTGGCTCTGAATGTTGTCCATTCTGCTATCTAATGTCACACGGCACACAAACTGTGTGCCTCCCATTTTAATACTGAACCCACCATCCATCCACTCAGCTTACATCAGGGACTTTTGTAATTCCACTGAAATAATAAGCTCAGCCTATTATTCATTCTTCCCTTTTATTCTTCTGAATGTGACAGTGCCTATAGCACTCAGATCCAGACAATTACCACTGTACTTTTTCAGAAATCCAAGCAGCTGTGTCACATCATTCTAAGGCAGCACCAATCAACTGAGCTCAGTCTTTTACAGTTTCTTGTCCAATTACTGAGGTCCACCTAAGGGCCACCATGCTAATCCCCTCCTAACATGAGGGATGAGATGGAGGAGGGGGGGTTGCCCAGTTTCACTCTTTAAAAGCCATTTGGACACAGGACCTCATTAAGCTTTTAACTTTCACAGACCTTCACAGGCCATAAGTTCATTAAGTGCCCGAGTCTTAGAGGCTAATTGATTAAATCTGTGCCAAAGTGCTTTAAGAAGCAGAGAAGATTCGGCTACAAACAAACTGGAACCCAGACAGTGATGAGCAGAAAAGTTTTCAACCTTTGCCAAAAATTGTTTTCAGTCTTAGCTAATGGGCCCCATAAGAGTGGATGGTAATGCACAGAAATAAGAGCTGGAGCTGCTGATTCTGTCATTTCTGTTTTGAGCTAATCAATCTCTCATTGCCTGCATTGATCAGTGGACCGGTGTGGTTTTGGCTTCAAGCACAATGAACAGAACTTTAAGCATATTGTATTTTCAGCTTGGGGAAAGTAAGGAATTCAGATTAAGCTATAATTATATTCACTTGCTGCTGAAACACATTGTGTCTCTCCATCTAAATATAGATGGAAACTCTAATTTACCATCTAAATTAGGCTTCAACTGTAAATTGAAAATCGTATTTCTGTTGCAATATACACAGTAGTATACCAAGGTATAATATAGAGTGAAAGAGTACTTTTTTGTTTGAAAAGGCATTCATGTTCCCGTTGAACTACCCACAGATGGATTATGATGTTGGATTCAAGTATTAAGGTGCACTAATTATCAGAGACAGGTGGGGATTTGGAGTGTGTGGAACTAGGATTAGAACAATTTCCACAGTTTTAACCAAGGAGAGTGTATATTAAATTATATCATATTATATTATATTATATTAAATAGAGCAAACTCACTTCCACACTACATTCTCTGATATGCAGTGCATTGAAGCACACTCAGCTGTAACTGCTGTACCTGTCCTTGTCACTGAGGCGTCTCCTTTTGTGCCCTGATTGGAAGCAGGTGGACTTTTTTGACTATCAATGGGTTTTTTGACAGATGGAGATAAACCTTTCCATCCACACACAAACACACAGACACACACAGACAAGAGACACAGTGACTTTTTAAACACACAGATCAATATTCATCTTTGTCAGATTGAAAATTGCATAAATAATGCATCATAAAAGTTCTGCACTTTGTACAATTTGAAAGTCACTTTGACAACTGGAGATTGTATTAAGATTGTGTAGCTTGACAGGTGAAATTAGCTGAACTAGGAAATGTATAAATCTGTTGTGCTGTATCTGTTGGACTGCTCAAGGATTCTGATTATCAAAAAAGCACTTGTATAATCTAATGTATGAATATAGGTGGAGCGGTTTGCATGCAAATTGCCCATCCAAAGCAAGAAAACGTATCCAAATGTGACTCTATTATAAGGAAATACAATTTTGATAGCTCATTAAGTTTGGAGAAATAAAGAGAATTACAAACGAGGGAACTAAGAAGACACACAGTGTAGCACTGCAAGAAAGGCAGAAATAAAAGCAGAGACAGAAAAGCTACACTGAAAAGATAAAACAGAAGAGTAGGAAGAAATGCAAATAAAGGACAGCATGATAGTGTTGTGCAGCGATGATACAAGAATTACTCAAAGGCATTTTTTCTTGATTGAACTAAGGCTGTCTGTTTTACTCCAACACAATACAAACACTTAAATATGCTGAGACAAGCAGTTACACCCACACAAAAGCCACAATGACAGTAAATTCAAAAGAAAAAAAAAAAACTTCTGAAAGAATCATGGTACCAACTCAAATAGCATACAATGAGAAATAACATTTCAGGCAGAAGTAAAAATAATTAGGTTCTTTAAATAGTTTCTAAAAACAAAACCTAACAAGTTCAAGCTTTATTGTTAGTTGACTTGAATAAAATGTGCGATTAAACTGACAAAAGGCTTTTAGAGTTACCTCTTTAGTGGGCAATAAAATCAACATCCATGTTTCTAAACACATTTAAGGAAACAATCATCTCTCTGGGTTCAGTTCATACATAAATCTGCCACATAAAAGGTCTCGTATCACGTTCAACTCATTAATATGTCACTTTAGTTTAAACTTTATATGGCGACTCAAAAAGGCGTTAGAAAATTCTCAAATCATCTTGGTATTTATTGATTGCCATTTCAGTTCACATTTAGAGGCAGCTGGGAAACGTTCCCCTCAGAGGCAGAGCTGTGTCTTTCCTTTGAACTCCAAAGAGGAGACTACATTCCAACTCAGAATACCAAACATTTCTTGTCACTTGACCTTTAGCTCACAGGGACCTCCTGGCTCTATCTATCCCTTCCACATACTGACGCTCACTTCAAGTGACAGACTGCAGCACAGACTGAGGCTTTATGAATCAAGCGGTGCTGCTTTGTGAGCGTTGTCTATGTTCCCACCGCCCTTTGAGGCCAGAGCTACAGTTGCAACACTCTAATAGAGTCCAGCCTTGCATTCTGCTGTGTCTGTCTCTCCTGGTTAGCAAGACGAGACAGTCCCACAATGACCCATTCAATCTATAGACACTATAGACAGTGAGCTGTCTACTTTGTTGATCCGAGGGGAAGCTAAAACACAGGTGGCTCTGAGAGTCTGGGCTGTAAATGCCTGACAAATAGTCATAAATTAGTCTGCTTCCTGGGTTGTATGGAGGTGCCAACACACATGCCCTCACACGCAATGCTTGCCACACATAAACACTCACACACACACACACACACCTTGTGATGAATGGCTGCCAGGCTATTCAGCCTGTCTATGCCCTGGTTATTAAACCCTGCTTAATTGGACTATCAATCACCAAATTCCATAGGCCCCTGTGAGGTCTGCTATTCCAGTCACGTCCAGATCAATTGGCCTCCACAACCTCTGAATATTACATCACCACAACACAGCTATAAACCCAAGAGGGCACAAGAACCGCAAAAACCTACCAAGGCAAGGTTTCCACAATGTTCTGAGGTGACTGGACTATATTATGAGACGACATTAGTCGGGAGTTGAGGATGTGGACATCCAAGGACTGTGAGAGCAAGGTCTTGTCAGCAGTCTAATTTATGCATTGTCCTTTGGCTCTGGTTCAGAATCCACTTTTCAAAGCATTTGAAGAAGATTAATATGAAAGGCCAGATGCAATAAATCCTGCTATGCAGTGTCATGGCTCATACAGGCCAGGAAAGTTGAGAAAGCCTCTTTTTGGCACAAAAGAGGCCATCAGCTGGAGTCGTGACTCAGCTGATGGCCTCATCTGGACACAGTGGATTGACTTAGTCCCTCCATTGTAGGCTAAAAGCACACTGTGTCAGCATGAAAACTGTTAGCGTGGGCATCCATTTTAGTATCTAGAATAAGTGTGTTCCCACAAGAAACACTGTTAATACAGCATTTTTTTTTCTTTTCTTTTTTTTTTTTTTTTACAGAGGTTTTTTAAAATTACCAGCACACATCAACAGATGCACTAGACTTGATCCTTGCTATGTTTACATTTTTGATAGAAGTTACACAGACCATGCATGTTTGACTTTTATTTGTCAGATCAAAAGCATCGGAGACAACTACAGCAAAGCATTTGTACTTACTATAACACATATTATGATTACCCCAAATAGATGAAGACTAGGAATAGTGTTTTTGTCAATTTAACTGTCTAATTGGGAGATGCATTGCCAAATTTTCCAGGTGTATCACTGAATATCACTGTTGTCACTGTTTGTGCCCTGAAATAAATTATTAGTCAATATGTGCAGGCACTGACATCTGTCTCGTCTGTCTTTTAAAACAAAAGCCACTTCTTTGGCTTAGTGACATAATCCAGCAGCTAAAGGTACATTTATTTTGAGCAATCTTAAAGTACAGAGTATAAATTAAATTTTGAGATATTAAGGTTGGGACTACAATGTCTGAGACTCTCCCACATTTTTTTTGGACAGTACAGTGTTTTGTACAGTTTTTCTGCTCCGAGTTTGTCTCCCCCTAGATCCTCCACACTTAAAACTGTCAAGTACTTCAAATAAATGTTTAGGATCAGTCCAAGGTATACTCTACAGACAATGAATACTGTGTTATGTAAATAATGTTAGTTCCCGCTACTATATATGATAACATTAATCATATAGTAGAGGGAGAGGGGGAGTCTATGATCACCAGAATATCACACAGGATGTGGACAGAATTGTAATTCGGTTAGTAAAGAATGTTTGGCTCTTACCACCAACAACCAACTTTTCTCTCATTAGCAGCGCACCATCCTCAGTTACTGTTTCTATTGTTGTTGGTACTCTATGCTTATGTCCCAAAGCTCCTCAGGTGAGTGCACTTGAATAATTTCTTTGACCAATAGGCAATATTAGGAAGCCATTTATGTGAACAATGTTTGTATGAGATTGGTACAGTTTTTTTTATGTACAATGTGTGGTCTCTAATAACGCATCTAAGTGTTCTCCTCCAGGGGACTGTACATGAGATTACCTGTGACATGAGGAAACACCTTGTGTGACATGTTTTTCACCTGTGCTCACAAAGGTTCACACATTTCTTCGCCCTCAGGCCCCTGCTGGATATTCAGTCTCACTGCCTTTGTAGGTTGTGTTATGAATTGATCACTTTAAGCCTTTTTTTATTTAAAGTAATGTGTGCCAGACCTCCTCAGGAAAACCCCTTATTCCATATTCTTACAGAAGCTTGTGAGTCTCATGCTGACCTTCAATGTTCAGTGAACCTGATAGGACCTGAACACAGCTTGAATCATGAGAGTAGAGCTAAACGGAGCAGTGCTCAACCAGCAAAAGCTCTCTCAACAGTTGCAATTTTCTGTGATGTGTCAGATGCACCCTTTTAACCAAATAATAGTCAGAATACCAAATATTCTGATTAAGCAATAATGTTTAGAAGTGTTATGACCCATTTGCCACTTGTTCTTTACCTGTATTTATCTTGGAGGTGACGCGGGACAGGTCAATGCGACGAGGGGGGCGTATGGGTGTAGATGTCTTTGTGGTGCTGGTTTTATGTCTTTCCAAAGGTTTGCTTATCTTGGAAAGCGGAGCAAAAATTCCTGTGAAAAAAAAAAAAATCATGAGAAAAAGGATTTAACAATAAAAGGCAGGCGAATATGTGTGATTCAACATGTACTGTACAGATTTATAATAAGACAGGACAGATAGGTAAAACAATCAGACAACATAAAATTTACTGAACTAGAAAAAGAACAAATCTAATTCTGTAGTGTTGGATAATATACTACAGAAAATTTGACTGGACTAATTAAGTCCTTCAAAGTCAATAATGGCAGCAGTAATTTATGGAGCTGTTGGGTCAATCGATGTGTTTGATCTTGAAGTGCTTCTAGGTTGCGGCGTGACCTACCGTGTTTGATTCGACAGGCGAAATACTGAACCCCTGCTACTGAGCCATCATTCTTCCCCTCTGGTTTGTCCAGCTCCACTCCAGCCCAGAGTCCACCAGAGAACTCGGTGCTGCCGCAGAATCGTAGAGTTCCAACCTGTGTGCACACAAATACGTACAAAGTTCAAACAAATATAAACAGTTTACAAACGAAATTAACACAAAGTCAACACGCATGCATCAAAAGAACTGGCCAACGCACTGAGCAGAGTGTGGAGCCATTATATCTTCATTAGAAATGTTACGCATCATGTCAAGGGCATGTATGCATGCAGTGTGGTTGGCCACAGAGAAGGACACATCACATGAAACAAAAACAATTACCAGGGTGCATGAGGATTTTAAGGGCCTGATTACATGGTAGAAATAGAGACTACTGATGGTGGCCAGTGGTTTTCAGTTGATTAGCTGATTCTGAACAAAGCTGTATAAATCCAGAAAAGATGACTGGGACAAGCATTCATCCTGGGTCTTTGCTAAGCTCCTGATGGCTCACAGACTAAGTGGCGGATAAAAAAACAGATTGCTTTAAGTGCAGATGGATGTGTCATACACTACATTAACTCATAAATATTGTTCTTTCATGGACGAGTTGGTCATGATAGAAATGATGATGTCAACATATGTGAAACATGTACTGCACTTCTTTAAAAATCCAGTGGGTACTGCTACTTAGAGCTTGAAATATGAAAGGTAGATGTGTTTGCGATGTTTTTTACTGTAGCTTTAATGCTTGGTGCTCTCAAGTTGTCCTCAACTATTTCCACCATGAAGCGTTTCTTTCAAAATGTGCGCGGTGAGCTGCTGTGCAGGTCTTAGCAGTTTGGCTAATGCAAAACTAATGACAAGTAACAGGCCGCCTCTACCACTAACACACTAACACCAGCCACATCATTTGTGTATCAGCAGTTCTCCCTCTAACCACACTGACTGCGAGCTACATGCACAGTACTTTCATGACAAATCTTAAAAGCCTTAAAGCCAGAGTTTAACTTGACAGACAGGTGAAGCAAATTGAGACAAGCATCCCTGAGCCAGGGAAGACTCCCTTGATTAGTTGTTTTCAAGTTCTTTCGAAACTCACACTTTCTTAAAAGCATAAAAAGGTGGCTAAAACCAACCATTTCAGCTCTTATGGCCTTAAATTCAATAACGTTGTACAATTTTAGGTCTCCATTCAAATTTAATAAACTCTTCAGCCCTAAGAGTCGGAAAAGGCACTTCCTGATCTAATAAGAGTCATTTGTCAGGATCTCCGTCATAAAAGTGGAGTTACTCTAGAACCATTACAAATCGTTTTTTTGATGCCACAGGGATAAAAAAAAAATCAAAACACTGCGTTGCACAGTACCACTGCACTGTAGCTGTACCAGATCCGTTTTTTTGGTGAACTTGTGGCAATAACATTCACAAAATAACAAACAGAGATTAGTCTACCAATATTTGAGCTTAAGAGTCAGAAATCATGTAGCACAATGTCAACTACACATTCAATGTGCATCTGAGCAAGTATCTGGGATGCTGAAGCACCAGTGACTGCCACAAAGGAGGGGATTTTGCACCGATGGCACAACAGTGGATGTCTGTTTCACCCGCTTCGTTGGATCTCTAGATAAATTCAGTGTTGACTGGGCTCATGCAGCCAGACTGATGACTAAAGGCACACATCAGTCATTGGACAAAGGTTAGTGTTGTAAAATTTAAACACAAAGTACAGAGAAAAAGCACAGATTTCTGGGGCTTTCATTGATTTTTCGAGCAGGGGCACTGAGTAGCAAATTGTCAAAGTTGAACTATGCCACGAACACAGTCTGAAAACTGTGAATTTTATTTGACCTGTGGGGCCAACTTTCCACCACTTTCAAAGCCTGCTTCATGTCAAAAGGATTACACATGGCTTACACCACCACACTGAAGTTGGGTGGTTAGGTTGAGCAGTTATACTTAAGTATTTCTTTGCATTACATAAGGGGAATTGGGGAAAAAAAAAACAGTTGTTGGATGAATTTCTGCCTACGTTTATAAATAAGGGCTTGTTTTATGTACAAAAAAGAAAACTGTGTTAATGGGGAAAAAAACGTATCTGCAGCAAAATCTCAAAAGGCACCTCTGTGATCAGGCACACACATAAGTGTAGATCAACATTTCATGCAGCCAGAACAGTAAACTGCATGCTTCAAGGTACATTTTTAAAACATACAGTGTAATTACACTGTGCCAGGTCAATAAACTTTGAATAAATGTTTATAATTACAGTGCTGTATGTGGCTACATACCAAAGTATTGTGTTGTTTACACTTGATTTATTGACCCTAACCCTAACCCTGTCTAACACATAACACAACCAACAAAGCTTAGTTCACACTGCCGGCTTAGTTCACACTGTGCACAACATGGACTGTGTGAGATTCAGCGAATAGATACGTCTCTGAGAAGAGGTTGACCCACAGGCAAAGAGGAAGAGTGTGAGCATTTTAAAACTTCTAACATTTTCACCAGTCATTTAACAGGCTCACAGTTGGAGCTGGTTGAACTTGAACATGTTCAGATAAATGCTGATGATATGCCAGAATGAACTGTTAGACATAACCCTGAATGCTGGAAGGATGCCAAAGGGATGTTGCCTAGCAACTGGGAACTATTTTTTCTTCGTTGAGGGCTGAAATAATTGTACAAAAATTCACCAAAGCTTCTGTCTTTATTTAGGATACACCACGGCATAGCACTGATGTGGTGTAACTGAAGGCATGAGGTTTATAGTGTAACACCATTTGTACATTATGCAGTGCACTCTTACTTAATGTGCTGTCTTAGACGGTGTGGGTAAAATACAGTACATCAATACAATCAATAATAATAATAGTATACTCTTCTGACTCTGAAAAGGCCATGGCAGGAATTCTGCTCCAACCATTTAATGCACGCAAGCAAATAAAAAGCTGTCCAGAGCCAAGTAACTGTATTTGTGCTGTGTGTACATTAGTGCATCTGCTCTCCCTCTTTTTATGTCTTCGTAGAAATAACCAGAGAAAGTTTATGTGAACATTTGGATACCTCAGGTTCAGTCCCCAGCTAGGGTTCATCCAGCTTGACCAGGTGCTCTATCAAATTCAGCTGACTGTGTTTGTAGGTTCAAAAACTGTTGAGGGATCATGTTTTTGTCACTGTACTAGTGAGTCATCCTAGCTCATCTGGCTCCTGTACAGAGAGGGGTGTACTGAAATAGCAGTAAGCTTCTCACACTTAACACCATCCTTGGGAAAATTTCAGGTGGCAAACAAACAAATAAACAAAACAAAACAAAAAGAAAACAAGGAGGTAAGAAATTAACTGAATGGGTCAAATCTGGTGCTTTCTACTTGATTATGTGAATGGGTAACATGGTTTAAGTGATTGTGATTAACAGGTGGATGTTACACGAGAAAACGTTTATTATTAACAGAAAGAGGGAAGAAAAAGCTGAAAAAATATCCATAATAAGGGGTACAGGATAACTGCTGAAAATGTTTAGTTAATTTTGAGAAAAAAAAAGTCAGAGACAAAACCAAACTGATATACAGAAAATACAAAGCATAAAATATAAAGCAAAAGGCAAAAAACATAATTATTACAATTACAAAAGTAAGAATTATGATGGAAACATTCGAGCCATCCAAATGTAGTTATCAGCTAATTGTTTCATTAGTGATTTATTTACAATATAAGAAAAGGCAACTAATAAAATTGGGTGTGGTGTCAGTTGAATTTATAAGGTCTGGATTATTTGAGTTGGAAATGGGTTCAACACAGTCCCTGTCCCAAGGTTAGTGTCACATTTTACACCTGCATCAACTGCAGCTCTCAGTCACCACTACGAGGAGCCTGTTTACTTCACAGGGTTTCTCCCTCTAAATGAAGAAGAGTTTCCTCATCTGAATTCAGCTAATCATCAGGTCCTAATTATAGGACCGAGAAACTTTCTTCTTTTGTACCACTCCACTATGAGATACAGCTGATGAAAAAGGTGGATATTTCAGAGAACTGTTTCCATAAGACTGAAAACACTGCAATTGAAGGATTAATGAACACAGTTTTAATTGCTCCTGCCCTTTGGTAGTGACCTTCCACATACCTTCTGTCCAGCTATCACCACGCGGTCACCCAGACGGATTCCCATGGTGGCAAGTTGTATCCTGGCCTTATCAGAGAGGGCAGGAGGGGACTGGGCTTGCAGTGTGAGGGGCAAAGGGGAGCTGGGTCTGGGTAAAGCCTGTCTCAGCAAAGTTCGCAGATCTTTGGCCACGGCAGCTGCATCTGCCATCTCCAAGGGCATGTCGAGGGGGTCGGGCACCACGTCTGCCGGGCACTGTCCTTTTTCATTCTGTGGGAGGGAACAAGGAAAAAGCACAGAAGAGCGACAATGAACTGATGAATAAGAAGTGAGTTTAATTATTTTTTATTGATTTACTAGCATGCCAAGTAAATGTAATATAAATGATCAATATTGATAAATATCAAATGCAGCATCAACATCACAGAAAAATGACTGCTCGGACATCAACAAGTAAAACTTTTTTGCTTCCTTTACCTAAAAGTTCACTGTGATAACAAGGAGGTTAGGCTTAACAGAATCTTTAATCTTATCTCTGCTCTCAAACAAAATCCCCATCCGTGTACCTCAAACCTTCTGATCACCAGGCACACAGCATGGAAGTTTAGTCAAGAGCCTCAAAGAAACTACAGTCAATGAGTTGAGACAGAGTCAGAAAGTCAAGGCGTCAGCAGAGGTAGGAGGACATGCACACCATGCACACGTGTGCATGTCTGCCTTGGTTTGCAGTGAGAGAGTGGACACTATTTTCATCGCCGCACAATGACTAGCTCAAGAATCGTTTGGTAGTTTGCTGACCTTGAAAATGACTTTGTGCATCTGTGTAGTAGTCTGGTGCAAAGCACAGACTGCACAGTGCACAGGTGGGAGCAGAAGCACATACAGTTGAGAGGTTCATTCAACTGATGGAGCACAATGCAAGTTCTTGGTTCTGTTAGAAAAGATGACTTAGACTTTGCGTGGAGAATACACACATGTTCACAGAACGTCTATTTGTGACACAGCGTCACAAATGACAGAATAATGCTTAATGTAAATAAACCATTTTAACTAAATCGCACCCAGTCAGCAGAGGCGTTCAAATCTGCATAAAACAATTAATGCAATTAAAGCAGGTACATCTGGAAATTGTCTGTTAATTAGTCTGCATTCATCTCTAGTGAGTATGAGTGATTCTTACTGTATCTGTTGTCCACAGCTGCTTCATACCAAATGAAAAGCTTCTCTTTCGGTTTATTAAATTCCTGCAGCCTTACGAAGGCAGCAGGACACTGTTGATGAATCTGCAGCCAGAAGTGCCATGCCAGAGCACAGTGGCATTACACATGACTATGAACTGATTTACCTTCATTATGTGATGTGAAAATTATACCAGGCTGCAGCAACGAAAGCTCATACAATATTACAGGCATCAGATCCTGTTACGATTCTGTATTCTGCTGTTTTTGTGGGAGATGTCAGATTACAGCGGCTCATCAATCCTGTCTGTCACTGCCTCTCTGCCAACTTCCTTTTTAACAAAAGTAGCATTTCATGTCTTTTCTTGAACTACAACATGAATGCTGTTGTGTCACATTTACAGTATGATAGGAGAATTTATGACATGAGTAGAAATAAACCAGATTTATGTGGTCATAAACGGGCCTATCAACAATTTTTTATTATTTATTTTTTATCATCACTGCACAAGTTAAATAAAAACCCACACCACCTGCCTCCAGTTGCAGATATGAGGTGGTGTGTGTTCAGGTCGTGCTGCTCTGCACCATCCACACAACAACATGACTTCCTGGAGAAGGTTATTTCCATTGGTTGAGCTGTTAAGGTGGGTTACTGGGAGGGGCTCAGCTGTCAAAGCAATGAGAGCAGTGATATGACTGGCTAAGAGTCAATTTATTAATCACCCCACGCTCACATTTATATTCCACCTCAACCAGGCTTTACGTACTTCGCACTGATGCACCAACAGGAACCAGTGGATATCAGGGGATATTTCCAAGCACTGATGGCTGATAGAAAAATTAAAGTGAAAGTTAGATCATCTCATTAGTTCTCAGCAACTAAAGCCTCCATGAGTTGTATGCTGATGGGAGCTACTTTGATAGATACACTTAGCTAAAACTAATGCTGTTTATTACCATAGTGTACTACAAGAAACCCAACATTCATGAAGGTTATAATGTTCAGTTCTTACTGAAACTGTTTTAGAGAGGTGTTGATTCAACTCCATCTTTTCTTGTGACAAACAGACTTGCACTAGAGGCTCATTTTGAAATCTGAGACTGGAACAATCTAGTAAGCAATCCACCACAGCAACTTGCTGCTGATGGGAAATATGATGAGTTGCCACAGCCATTAATCAGTCAGACATGTGGTAACAGAAGCATGAAAGGTCAAAACCAGTTTTATTTCTCCATCCTTATAAAAATTTCCACTGCTTATATCCAGGGTTTGTTGAGATTTTAAACAGAATGCCTTGGCTCTGGTGTTATGCTTTATGATCAACGGACACCAATGCAAATCACACAATTTGGTAGAACATTCAAACACACCACAGCTCAATGTCCAGTAATGGTACCTAGTCTTAACGAGGGTGGCTGATAGTGATGTAAGACACTTCATACTATATTTTTGCTAAACTACATTGTTTACTAATCTTCAGAAAGACTGTGGATATACATGTTCCAGGCAACATAAAGTTAATGTTGCTTTACTTTGTGTGTTCTGTGTGTTTTCTACTGTACTCCCTTAAATAATGATTAAATGAGTATACTCAATGTTATGATTTGGAGACACTTTGTATACGTCATCTAAAGTGGGTTGGGTCACAGGAAGAGGATTACTAGGAGGAAAAAAAGAAACAACGATATCAGACTTTGCAGAAACAGATGCAACTTATCTCTGGAGCTAGTTGGCAGCAGCACAGACTTGACAAACCTTAAATAATAAAGCAGACAGAAAGTAATCTCCCCTCAGTGGTGTTTAACTTTTGCTGGGCAAGATAAGGAACAAACATGTCTCTAACCTGGAAAATCTGTAAATAAAGGGTTAAAAAAAAAGAAAAGAAACCCGAACTGGTTCATATCAGCCAGCATCTACATGATCTCCAAGCTTTGCATTCACACACTAAAAAATAAAGAGCCTCTGCATTCGTCACTGAGCAAGGGAATTACTTGATTATGGTGCATAGTGCTCTGGTGACCTCCAGTGGAAAAATTAGTGCTTACAAAGAACAAGCACCTTTACTGTTCTGAATAATGAATATATTATGAATGATATTAATATATACAAAACGTGATAATGGCACATTAAAACATGCAAGTTCTTGTATGGATAACAACTTTAAACAGAACGTGTGGTCAAGACAGATGGGGGATGTTCAGAAAACCCCCCAGTCAAGGCTCCAAAAGACTACAACTGAAAGGCACAAAGAAGACATACTGTGGTGGTAAATGTATTCAAAACATGTCTGGAAACTCTGTATTCAAACAACAGCCTTTTTAGGTGTTATCTGCCAACTGAGTCAGAAAATGCCAAACAGGAAATGTGTACAGAAAAAAAAAAAAAAAAAGTATTGTATGAGTATTTGAAATCAAATAAATGTGAGGCCAAAGAGAGCAGCTAAGAGACCGTAATCTTATATAGTGATATTACATTTCTCTGAAGGGCTTCCTTATGCAAAGGTCTCCATCAAATCGCTGCATTTCTGTGCTGCAGTAAATAATAGAACTAGGATTATGTGACAGAGGAAAAGCATAGTAAATTCGATGGTGGGAAAAACTGTGGGAGTGAATTTTCTGTTTCCAGTGAAGTTCTGACTGATGACATCTGTGAGCAAATACAGGGGGTGGAGGCAGTATCAACACCTACAATCAAATAAAATCCAATTTAACAATGTTTAGGTTTTTTTTAAGACTCAGAGATGTAGGTACAAAAATATGGTAGTTTTTCATTTTTAAGACTGGAGTTTGTGGTGGCGTTTGCTTTATTTAAGGTGATTTAGTAGACTGAGTATGTGATTTATTGAAAACTATTTTAACAAAGACATTTACTGGTTTCAACTTCTCAAATATGTATATATCATAAATTGAATACTTTTGGGTTTGGAGACAGACAGCTATAAAAAAAAAAGTAAAGTCACAATGTCAGCTTGAGCTCCGAAAAACTGTGATGAACTGTTGATCACTGTTTTCTAACAGTTCACAATATAAACTAAATAAATCAATTTCATTGAAAAAGGAGAATAATCAATAATACAGATAATCATTAGCAACCAGAGGTTGTGCTGTATTGTGTTACATTTTACAGCTACGGACAGACAAATATATTGAAATGTTTTAATGACAAAGAAGAAATAATCAATTTGTTAGACATTATTGTGTGTAACACAACTGATAAATAAGCCAAAGCAACCTGAACATATTTTACTGAAATGAACTGATAGCGCTGCTCAAGAAAAACAATTTTATTTTCATATCTGAGAAAGGTAAAATAAAAAATATGGAGACATCCAGTGTGATCGTGATATTCTGGGGTTTTTTTTTTCTTTTTAAGAGCATGCTCGTCTGCGGCAAAGACAGCTGAACCTTTCATACAAGTTCAGTGAGCCCACAGTGCAGCAGCACTGCAGAGACGTAACGTGAGGAGATTTCAGGAGAAAGGTTCTTTCATCTCATGAAGGGTTGTTCTAAGTGTGTTGTTGTAAAAATTATTTAGGTTTGTCAGTATCTCTGTTGATTATACCAACTGACTAAAAGCAGTCTGAAACTACTTTGAGAGCACTGGATTAAATTTAATAACTTTCTGCATGGTTTAATGAAAGAATTAGTCAAACTCGCATGACAACTACAATGCCCGCTGGCATGTGAGTGAATGTAATACAACAACGTCACTTACTCTAAAGGCAGGGTTGGCTCCCAGCTCCAAGAGACATTTGACAGCTGATGTGCACAGGTTGGATGCAGCAATATGCAGGGCGGTGCCAAAATCAAAGTCACTGCAGGTGGCATCTACCTCTACAAAGAAGTCGATCAGGAGAGAGTGGCATTATACTGTTAGTGATGTTGTCTTGCATTACTGTCTCAAGTTAAAACACTGAGATTAACCATTGTTGACCATCATTTGCACACAGAAAATTGAGGAGGAAGGATCTGACTCTTTATGTAAGTACTGCTACATTACCAGCACTTTGATTTTTGAGCAGATTGTTGAGAACAGACTTAAAGCATGACTTGCCAGATGTGATTATGGGTGCTAAGAGGTTTAAGCACTACCATGACAGCAGCATTGCTGGACTTTCTGAAGACCAAAATCTCAATATCTTTGGTAAATTAACACTAAAGGAGTTGAGACAGTGAAAGGGGGGGCGGGGTCCTTCAAGAGTCAGGTTAACTGAGTTCACAGAGTTATTTTAAATGTGCTGAGTAAACCTGGAACTCTCTCTAAAGTGGAACATGGACTGATATACATAAGTAAATAGACATCACTTATCCAGATAACTCCACAAACTGGTGTCTGGGAACAGGCCCCAGGTCCATTTCTCAGTCACTGCCACAGCATCTGGCAGCTATTACAGTAGTGAACAGGGACTCTGTTTCTCTACTTTGCGTGCATATTCCTGCTGTGACCACTCAGGGTCTGTGATGTTCCCCTATCTCACCAGTTTACTACAATACTCATTCACAACTTCATCAGTTCCTGTTGTTCAGCTGTTAGACCTATTTTCTGTATTTATGGAAAAGTGTGTACTTGCATGCACATATTTATACAGTATTGTTCAAAATAATAGCAGTACAATGTGACTAACCAGAATAATCCAGGTTTATAGTATATTTTTTTATTGCTACATGGCAAACAAGTTACCAGTAGGTGCAGTAGATTCTCAGAAAACAAACAAGACCC
>JBBMJY010000009.1:17743579-17813556 GCA_037833715.1 Toxotes lorentzi | reverse complement strand
TGAATGCTGGGTCTTGTTTGTTTTCTGAGAATCTACTGCACCTACTGGTAACTTGTTTGCCATGTAGCAATAAAAAAATATACTAAAAACCTGGATTATTCTGGTTAGTCACATTGTACTGCTATTATTTTGAACAATACTGTATATATGTATATTTAAGATTTCATGTTTTCAGTGAACAACCATAACCAGTGATCACTGGCATTTAATCACACTGGAATCATTTGACCTTACTAGGAAGACCTGTTATATTGTTGTAAAAGGCAGGCTTCTGTTTCTGAAATCATAAATTATGACAGCATGTCCACAATAACTGTGAAATGGGACTGTCATTCATAAATGTGCATACTATTTAAATAAAACTGGCTCTATAAGAAAAAGCTGTGCAGGAATTTGTCCACATGTATGTGTAATGATAGGAAAAGCATCCACACACTCCTGTCTGTGCAATATTTATTGGCAGGCTTCAGGTCAGGGACCATCTTCAATACAGACTGCAGTGCACAATGTTCTTCCCATTATTCCTCATTCCATCTTAGCTCCTGCACCATTAACATGGCTTCATCTGCTGACTAGTGATTTTTATAAAATGGACTCTGTACTGGTTTCAAATGAATGATAGTTAAAAGAAATGAAATCAATCTGCAGTAAACTCCTGCTGCCACCGTCCAAGTTTATCCACACTGCAACACTATTGTCTGCACACAATGAGTTGACAGTAAGTACACTTAACTATGTCCAAAGTCTTCCACTGACATAAAAACTACAAACTACAGCCACATCTCTGACTACCATCTACAACAAAAACCATAAAACTGAATATGTAAGCATCATAAAGTAAGGCTGCATCAAAGGGGTGTTGTATTGGACTGTACTGAATGTAGCTATTAAATATAGCTATTGAGGGTGCATCCAATAAACTGGCAACAAGAAAAATTACTGAGGCCTTAATCCTCACAGCATTTGCTTTTGAAAAAGAGTCTACCCTATACTGAGTCCTGCATCTCTGCTCTTACCTCCAGGCTGGGAAGCCTGTAAGACCACCCGGATAAGCTGGGGCACGTCGAAGTAGGCAGCGTAGTGCAGGGCCCTCATGTTAGTCCAGCGTGAGCGAAGGTTAGGATCAGCCCCCAGACCAAGGAGCTGGCGGGCAAAGCTGGCTGCTGTGTCTGCATCACCTGGAGAAGAGAGGAGGGATACAGTTGTGTGTGTCTGGAGGAGGGGTGGGAGGGGTGGGGGTGTCGTAATGGACAGTATGTCAGCTCTGTTTAACGAGCAATACTGATGAACAGCAGTGCTTACCGAGTCATAAAAGATTATGTTCAGTTGTGTGAGCAGCAAGATAAACTAACACACAGACGAGACAGTAGATGTGTGTCTTTTACAGTCCACTTGAGTGTTTATTTAACACCCCTGTCAATACTAACCGATGCCCGGGGCCCCAGCCTTGCAGCAGTAGTGCAGGAGGCTCATATCCGTCAGTCCATCTCGATCATTCACTCCACATCCTCTCTTTAGGATCTGTGCAAGACAAGATATGTAGTGTGCCACAAAGGACCCAGTGTCACTGTGCAGAAATATTACATAATGGGCTATAAAGTGAAGCTCTGGGACACTGATCTGATGAACAGGCAAGCTGGGCCTCTCATAACTCTACTCATCTTTACATTTGGACCAGAACTGTTGCGCAAACTGACATTGAAACAAGGTATTTATTTCTCAAGGGCAGTAGTTATTAAGTGAGACAAAATAATCCTCAGCTTTTACCCTTGAGATAAGTGCTTCCCTGCACAATTTACTGCATTGCAGCTACTTTGTGTAACTCAGGGTGGAGGTGGTTCGGGGGTGGTTTGGCAGGGCCTCCACCAACAACCACTTTTATTTTATTCTGAAGTATTCTGGTGTTTTGCATTATTTTATAATGGCTGTGATAATGAATGAAATTTAAATTTCTTACCATATTTTTTGCAGTGACTTGTTAATGAGTCAATTAGTTCGTTGTGAATTATGACAAATAAAAGCATGGAAGTACAGACAGAAAGGTTTCCACTAAGGCAATATAATTAAAAGGAATCAGAGAACATGTATAGTAAAAAAATGCAGGATGGTGTCACCTCGTTGCCGATAAGGTCGATGTTCTTCTGAACCTGGGGTACCCATTGCCTGAGGACTGCAAACAGCTCTGGTATTGTGGTGCTGGGATCCAGAAGAACCTCCCTGCACTGCAGCTCACTGGGGTCAAAGAAGGAAAACTCTGGAGGTGGTAGCAGGGACAAAAACAACAGAGAAACATGGTCATTGTAACATAATTCACTTTGATTAGTGGAACTGGGAATCCAAACCTTTATGTTACTTTTTCTCCCGCATTTGCATGCAAAGAGAGCATGTGCGAAACATATTAACTTCTCTATCAGTTCAGTCAAATTAATAATCTTGGGAAATGCCCTTGCAGTGTTTGCAGAGGCAAATGAAATCAGATTTGACAGCAGATGGCATGCCACATACCAAAACAAGCATTAGAGAATCCAAATGAGGCTGAAAACAAATAGGTCTGGCCTGCTACTTACTCCTGAGTGAGGGCTCAGGATTTTTCATCCGACCAGGAACATCATTATTTTAGACATGATTATATAACTGCCTGAATCTTGACTACCCTCACAAGGGCTGCAGTGATCAAATGATCAACAATCAAAACTCACTGATAAAGTTTTAATTTGTCATCACATGATCATTATTTCAAGTACATGATCAAAAATGCAGTGGAAACATTTTTCAAATTCCAGTCATTAAGTGTGTGATATCCAGCCTTTTCACAGTCTACTCAGTTCTGTAGTGTGTGTGTGTGTGTGTGTTAATTAGCCTGAAATGTCACACACCTCCTCGGGTGTATGTACTCAATGTGTACGTGTGTGCAGATCCTCACCATAGTCACTGGGCATGGGTGCAGAGGCCACCTGGTGGATAACCGGCCGCTGATGGGAAAAGAGTGTAGAGTGGCAGCCCAGGACAGTGTCCCCTGTCCCACTGTCCTCGACAGGATCTGAAACATCCTCCTTTGTCATCTCCCCCTCAGGGCCTGTGGCTGGAACAATATTAGAAGTCCTATTCTGAGAATACAAGTAGGTCTAATCTCAGCGAAGCAATGAGAACTCCATTTCTTTTATGAGGAGACACAACTACAAAGTGAGCTGCTCATTATTTCTAATAAAGTGGACCTAGTACTGTATGCTACTCTGCATCTGATTAAACCTCAAAGTGACGTTAATTGGACAAAAATGCAGTGTAATATCATAACACCTAGAGCCTTAATATTGTTTATATGAGAATGACATTCTTATTCAATTTTTATTTTTATTCACATTAGAAGTGGAACACGTCCAGAAAAACTGACTCGTTACTTCTCTCTTACAAATCTAATGATTTCACGGTTTCATGAGTTGATATTACAGTATTACAGCTTCTCTGATTCTGTCGTATAAAAGCAAGACACTAAGAACTGCAACGCTCTCATATTGTATAACACTATGATATTTTGAGGTCTCTAGAAAATTAAGTAGAAAGGAGAGTGCCAAACACACAGGTATTACTGGCCCATGCAGCATGGCCCAGGGAGAACTAAATACTCGAGGATTACAGGTAAAGGCACATCTAAGCTGTCAAACCAACAAGATAATCTCATACACAGGCCTATGGATTACAGGCTTAGAAAATCTGAATTAGAATCAAAGTAAATTTCAAGTGCCATAAAACAAAGGTTGAGTGATGGTTTTAGTTTTCCTACATGAATCCTTAAAACAAAGATAGGTTTAATGTGGCCATATGCTTGACTACTAGCGTAATCTTAAAATACTTTCTTTTAAGATTGTAAAAGGAAAACAGGAAGCTGGGAGACAGGACAGAAAACTTAAGAGGTTGAACTAGAACACACACACACACACACACACAGGCCTAAGCCTGGAAAGGCAACTCTGATCCTAAAATCTTCCCGACCCACCCTCACTCACTGTCATCTTCTCCTTTATCCTCTTTCTTGTTGATCTCCATGAGAGCCTCCCAGTCCAGCTAAGTTAAAAAAATCAAGAGACACAGACTGGGTCCAGCAGAAAATCTAACCAAGCTGCTTCCTAAAATAAATCCCAGGCACACAGAATGTCCCCTCTTCAATCTCCAATAACACACCCCCTGCCTCTGATTATACCCTGTTGATCCCCTGACTGCCAGGTCCAGCAGCTATTTAGAGCCTGCACACTTTCAAGGGACAGTGTTCTCACTTCTGACTCTCCCCAGCTGGACTGTCACTCTCACTTTCCAGCTATGTGCACTGCTGACCCCACTGCCACTTCATCTGACTAGTCAACCGTTAAGGCCCACAATGCAGAGAATGTGGTTGTAGGGTGACAGTGCAAACAAATAGCATCAAAGGGCAGCAAAGTGGTGGCTGGGACGAGTATCTTTCACCGCAAAGGCCAGTGTTCAGTCTCCCTTGACAGCAAGTATCCACCCTGCCAAAGCATGCACAGACAAGACACTAATTCCCTACCAGCTCCTGGAGGAGAGAGGATCTATTCAAGTGTCCCAGTAAGGCATGACAGTGTGACAGTGAACCAGCATGAACAATACCAGGGCCCTGACACTGAAGAAGCTAAATGGAATTCAGCCAGCATTAATTATATCATTTACATCTCTGCTTTTCCTGCTGTGACATGTCCAAATGTCGCCTGTGAAAAAAGCCATTTGTGCTTCTCACTTTATATTTGACTTTCTGGCTGCATGCTTGGATAAAGGTCTAACACAACACTGTTATTTTGCTAAATAGTTTTTATTCTGAGTTCAGTTTGATGGGGATGGGGATTTGAGTAAGGCTATATGATCTATTTTCAAGTAGAGCTGCTATGTGAGGGCCAGTTTTAGTGGTATGAGTCATAGATAACAGTAGATCTTCTCATGAAGCCTAAATAAACCAACACAAACAATGCAACTCAGACATTTTCATCTGAAATCCAGGGTCAATTCATGACAGCATAAAGACAATTTAAAATGTCCACAAGGCTCATAGGGAGCTAAAGGCTGATGTCATAACCAAGCTTTTATCTGAGTCTCTAATCGAAAGCATTCATTCCACACCATAGCAGCACATGCACTGGCTGGGCGTTTTCCAGTTCCCCTTACAGAATGGAAAACTGTAGGAGGATATCAGAGAAAACTAAACATATCACACACCAAGCTCTGACAAAAAAAAAAAAAAAACAGGCACCAACTACATAATCAACATTATTTCTAATAGCTGAACTGATAAAAAGAGAATATAAATGGTCATTCCAGTCAGTCTTTCAACACAAAACATTCATGGTGTTAATCCTACTGAGAAGAGTGAGATGAGAGATTTCCTATGCTTCTCTGAGGTCACTGACTGGCTGTCTAGAGATTAGGACTTTGCAGTGTGCGACTTGGGACAATGGCCTACTTTTACAATAAGCCTCTCCTTGTTTGTCGGACCAATGATGTCTTCCTGCTCCCATCCTCACTGCTAATGCAGAGGCTATACTGTGAAATATCTCAAACTGATATCTCTGAACATTCTGGTACCCACTGCTTTATGGCCACTCACTCCAGACATGCAAACTAGATGTTTTGGCTGCCAGGAGTGTGAATTTATTAAATGCCACACTGAACATTTCATCATAACAACAACAAATTTGTTGTAGGACTGTGGCAGCGCACACAACCTTGATTCTTTACATGGAAAGAATTTAAAATAAATAACTCAAGGCAAGCTCATTTGAACAGCACTGATTAAAATACAACACAGTATATGTTGTAGTGTGTAAACTTGGTTTTGTTTCAACCCACTGGAGCTGTTCAGGTTCACTAACCTGAATAACTTCAAAGCCCCTACACATAAAACACAGGTGTTCTCAATGGGCCTAATTAGACACCCTCATGACTTTTATTAGTACATGTAGTTTGGTGACATCCTGTAATTCCCAGGTGCTTCACCAACCTTCAGCCTGAGCAGAGATCTAATCAGCCTGAATAATTGATAACACCTGTGTGCAGCCCACTAATTCACAGGTACAAACTCTTATAGGTTTTTCCACAAACAGCTACATCAATAATGTTTTACAGAAACATAACTATACACGACGTATATACACAGACGCTGGCATTGTTTAATAGATGATTCACACCTGCTTACCGTAGACTTTATAACAGTTTAACCTGACCACTTCCTGTGACAGCCTAGCTTTAGCTACCGTAAACTAAATGCTTACAGCCGGGGAGGTCAACCTGCTCAGCTGTTACCACTCCCTCATCTCACACTGTAGTAGCACGGAAGACAGCTGAAGCTGTGTTAGCTAATCAGATGTCTTACCGCTAATTTCACTAATTTCCCAATTAACTTCTGCTGTTAACACAACTGTTATTCAACCCAGGTAGCTGACAGGAAACTGTTAGCGGGCTAGCATATGTTTAAATAAAAGCCGGTTCGGGCTCAGTGACAGATAACTGGCAACGCATGTATTTCAGCTGACGCCCGCTATAAACGAGCACTTTGCAGCCTCTGATTTTATGCTCATGCATTGTGGAGAAAGTTGCCAAAAGAGATGAAGCGCCTTCTCACGTTAGCTCCTACGTTAATGTTATCTAGCAAAATATTGGCCCAAGCCCTCTAGCTGCTTAAAATGCACTTTACGACTAGAAACGGAAATAAATATCACGTTAGGTAGCTAGCACCACATAAATAATATTAGCATTACCTTGACCTTGCCGCTTGTTTCAAGTCGCTCATGAGGAAAATGACTTGAAAGCCAGTAGCGGATTTAATTTCCGTCAATCTTATTTGTGTGCTTCCTGTTTTGGCATAAAGATTTCAGAATAAAGGCGTTCATGGTATACTTCCGGTCTTCAAAATAAATGAAAAACTACAAAACGTCAGAACGAGGATGCAAATATTTTTGGAATTCACAGTAATTCTTACAAATCCACAGTTCAACTGGATATGATTTGGAGACTGTCTTTGCTGATAGTTCTACAGCATATGCATCCAAATAACCAACATTAATGAAATTTCATGTTTGCAAGAATAGCAAGGTGAGACAGAGTTAGACTGTAGATGGGGGCAACTTTAGGTCTAACACCCCTGTCACACTGTCTTGGTGGCTATATCCATATGACCATTCATAAAGGCCACATTCAGGGCAGTTTCACTGATGAATGCCAGTGTTCATTGAACTTGAACCCCTTCGCAGCACCTGTTACAGCCTCTGTCTGTAACAGGCAGAGGCCTGTAAAATATTTTTCAGTAAACACAATAAGATGCACAAAGGTTTGCATCAGTTTTCAGCCTAGAGCAGCGATAAAAGTTGCAGTGGATTTATTTTGAGTTGACCCTGGCTGTAGACCAGCTCTGCCAGAAATCGCTGTAGCTGTAGCTGTTTCGCTGTAGCTGCTGATGTAACCTGCCTGTATGTTAATTCTGCTTTGTTTACACATTATGTTATGAAGAGACTGTTATTTGCCCTCAGCTGGTGAAGACAGTATGAGCTACAATTGCCTGAACACCGTTTCCATGGAAACGTAAACAAAACGGCTGGCAGTGATTGCTTTACACACACTCCGCTCATTGGCGCACAAACCACGATTTGGTGAACTTTTTGTGCACAGTAACTGACTTTTGGCGCAGTAATTGACTAATTGACCATTTATTTCTTTCTCTACCCAACAGAATGGACTTGAACAATATCAGGCGCGCATCCTCTGCAGGCTATCGGTTACCGGAACGATCCAATGGGACCAGGCCGGTAACAACCCAGCCGCCCGCGGACAGGACGCGCCGCGCTAAAGGAGACGCGGTGTTCTTGGAGCAGAATCCAAATCCTGTTAAAGAGGACCAAGTGTGGAAAGAGATGGTATGGAGTGAGAGGAGAGGAGTCCGGGAATGGTGAGTATGACCTTGGTAGCCTGGATCATGTTAAGTAAACCAAGGCACCTGCCTCTAAACTGCCGAAATAAGACTTTATTTCTAACAGATGTTGATGGTTACAAACTAAAATCATGGAGTCAATTTTAAGTCATGTTAGTTTATGGGTCAATTAAACTTAACCTAACCAATAAAATATGGTCCACAGGGAGAAGAACTGGAGCTTCCTCAGGAACTATGATCAGATGGTAAGAAACTATATACTCTGCTCAAATGTTTCTCAAAAAGATTCCTTTTGAAAAAAAAGAGTGCTCTGAAAATAGTATACTTGGCACGTTTTCAGGATATCTGAACACCAATTTCCAATGCTATAATTATGAATACCTTCAAATTAATATGCCTAAATCATTTTCAAGATGTCAGCCTGACACTGAAAAACACATGAGAGAGCACTGATGTATGAAATATTTGCCAATTCTTGACATTATTTCTAATGTCAGGAGGAATGAGATGTTCAGCACTGGGCAATGAAAGCTGTGACTGTGACATTAAGAAAAGTGAAATAAACATTTTTGCAGTAATTGTGATGCTGCTGCACTGATCTACGTAATGTTACATCAACCTGCAGTAAACATGGCTACTCAGTAGACTGTTATTGTTGATGAAAGCATTGTAAAAAGCAGGGTAGAGGATGACTAAGCCTCAATTGAATTTAATGTCAGCTTTATCTGCGAGCCATTCTACAGCTGGATGTTGCCAACAAACATCTGACTCTGATTTTACCCCTGTGTGTTTGCAGGGACAGCTGAAGTCAGAGGAGCCCTTACCCAGCTACGCGTCGCTCTTCTCTGATCGTGTCCCCAACACCACCAACCAGATGTTTGGCATCAGACTGTCCACTCCACTGGGGAGGGAACTGGTCAGACTGGAAAAGCTGTTACTCTGGTCTGGAACCCACCACAAGTGCAAGCGGGATCCAGAGATGCTGCCCTGCTAGACCGCTCTGGAGATCAGTCACTTCCCATCTGGATCTCTGCACATCAGGTTATTTTGGGGGTTTTTTAAGCCTGGGCTCTACAAAGCTTTGGCTGTACTGGTACCGTCTTTGTGGGGAGCTTGGGTTTGGCAAGGTGTAGCTCAGCCTAAGGGAGTTTAGATTTAATGTTGTGGGGTTTTTTTTTTCATCAGTTTAGTGAAGAGTGAGTTTTAAGTTAAATACAGACATCTAGTTTGAAGCCATATCAGGGGACCAGTCAGGAGTTATAAGAAAATGATGTTTGCTGTCCTTCATAGATAAGTAATCATTCAATGATCATATTTTAGTTATACTCTGTTTATTTATAGGGTTGTGGATTTTTGTGGAAAAAGAAGTGTTACATTCAAGGAGAGCAAAGTTTAATGTTAAAGGCATTCGCTCACCGTTAAAGACAGGTGAGAAGGGAAGACATCAGCAGGTCAGATTCATGTCATCTGAGCTCCATCAGGTATTTAATCAGATACTTGATAATCTAACAAGACACCTTATCAAATTTGGATGAGTTAAAGGTTGTATCGTTACTACGTTTCTCTGTTGAAAGTACGCACAAATAATGTTGCAGGGTCTCACAAGAAACAAGCAAAAAATAAATAAACAGAAAACATAAAGCTTAAAGCAAGTGGATGTAGATCCCTTAAAAAACAAGACATAGTTTATGGTAAAGTTTGATAACATTTCTCTCATATAAACTTAAAATATGATATCTTACTCACTGATGCTATTAGAATATATTTTATTTTGATGGTAATTTTTTTTTCTTTAAAGAAAATAGCTGTTACACATTTTAAGATGTTTTCCAAGACCTAAGCCATTATTCCACGGTGGAGCCATGGAACTACAATGATTTTGTTCTTGTGATTTTCATATTGACGTAAAAACAGGTGATGAAGGGGAAAACCAACATTAAGTGTCTCAGTAAGGTGCTGGGCAACCAGGAGCTGCCAGAATAAATTCAATGCACCTTGGCATTGATTCTACAAGTCTCTGGACTCTACTGTTTGGATGAACACCATTCTTCCAAAAGATATTCCCTCATCGGGTGGAGAGCAATGTCTAACACGTTGGTCCAAAATCTCCCATAGCTGTTCAGCTGGGTTGAGATCTGGTGACTGTGAAAGCCATAGAATATGATTCACTTCAATTTCATTCTCATGAAACCGTTCAGGCCTGTGGATGTTGGCAGGCTCGTCCTGTCTCTCCACTCATTTTTCAGGTTCTTCCTTGAATTTGTCACCTGTCTGTAATTTATCCACCTGCACTTTATGGGATTCTCAGCATATCTCAGGTTGCTGTGCAGCTGTAGCTGTCTTAAAAAGCCATTCTGTACATTGTAATGTTGTTATAAATCACTGCCCCTTTGTCTAACTTTGAGTAAAAATGTTGTTCCCCAATGAATTTGGAAACGTTATCCTCAGATGACTGTATGCTCTGGATGTTTCTCCTTTATAATCAACTGTACCATTGTATCATTATAATCTAAGTCAACACTGAAATAAAGATTTTGCATTTTAAAGTTTGTGTGTCCTGGTTTGATTCTGTTATTTAAAAGTAGTAGATAATACCAAAGTACATATGATTATACAATACGATGCAAATTAAAGGCTTCATCTGGAATAATTCCAGGTTAAGAGTTGACTTTGTTTGAGTTGACAGTGCTTAGATGCTTTCTATCATGTGATTGCTGAAACGACTTTGTTCACAGTGAAGTTTCACAAATGCTGAAGCGCAGGCTCATTCAAATGAGACGACAGGAAGAGAGAGACAGTACATGTTATAAAATGAGGAATTCAAACGCTGTGGTCTCACTTGTGAGCACAACAAGCCAATCAGCTTTCAGAGGATGTATGCGGAAATGAGAAAGGATGCCGGCTGACAGGAAACTACGTCAAATCCACAGAATCATAAAGAAAACCAAAGAAGTCCGCTTTCAAAATAAAAGTCCGCCCAGACGTCGATGAATCATCTATCTTTAGGCAGTTGTCTTTAGACATATGAAGATCCATCCTTTGATTTTAACCAGTTGCAACAGTGTGGTTGGTATTGGTTTATTTGGTCCAAATCAAGGCTGATTTGAAATGTAGTCTGTGCAAGGGCTCTGGAAACAAGGGCTTTGTAAGTAGGGAAGGGACCAGTAAGAAGTCCACTATTGCGTTTTACTCATTTTTATTTTGAAAATGTAAAACGGAAGCCTAAATTTTGTTGTCTTGACACTAGTGACACCGTAGCAGCAGCATCTGCCTGCTCGTTTTGGTGAAATCCTCTGAGGTCCGACAATCTAAAGTCCAGGTTTTGTTCTTACCATCTCCGCAGAATGCAGTCGGATATGTTTCTGCATGCGGCCAATTTCAGCACACTGTTCGTTTGCATGGTGCTGAAGTTCCCGCAGATCTTTGCACTGATGCGAGCGAAATCTTCGACTGGAGTCAGCCTCAACAGTCTCCTGCTGGAGTTGATCGGGTATGAGATATTGAGTGTAACTTGTCTGAGTTGTTGTGGGGTGAATGAATGCTGTTTTGTGGTGTGTGAAGTGTGTTAAAGTTGGGGATTACAATGGAAAGTTAAGTGGGACCAGTGTGTTATGGCATGCAGTGAATTACTTTCTATTTTACTTCTTCTGGCGTGGCAGGTGACAGGTGATGTTGTCTTCCTGTTCCTGACGGAGTCCATCTCATGTTTAGAGAACCTCAACTCCAAACTCCATTTAAAATATTTCTGATTTATTGTGGCCTTGGTTATAGGTCAGAGTGTGCATATACTTGACATGATATAAGACCGCTTCTGAGTCCCTGATACATAATGGAAAATTCGGCATACATCTGAACTGCACCAGAGACTTATCTTAATAAAACGTTAAAATGTTTACTATCATTGCTCCATCGTCCTCTGTCTGCCTTACCTGGGGGGAAAATGCGCGTGCACATCCAGTTGTTTTCTAGATTCAGTGTTAAATAGGACACGAGGCTCACTGACTGAGTTTTGAGGCATGTAACTGAAAAGCTTCCTCCTCATAACAATTCAGTCCTGCAGTGAAGGCTTAAATCTGAACAACTGTGCTTTGTTTACAAAGCTAAAGATTTTGGTTGATTTAACTGAGGACAAGGAAAAACTGGTCTCACCTTGAGCTAGTTCTCATGTATTGAGCAGGAAGTGTGGTCAGAATCTGTTTTAAAGTTGGTTATGGAATAATTGTTGATAGTGTTTACCAGGATGAGCTGTGGTTTGGGTCTGAGCAGCTTTGTGTCTGTAAGGCTGTGTGATTTCTCAGTGTCCTGTCTCTCCTCGGTGCCTGGCAGTAGCTGCACTGTCCTGAGCGTCTCTACTGTGTTGGTGAGCGATAGCCTGCTGTCATTGTGCATGCTAGAGTGGAACAGCCAAGTCTTAAAGCTGTGCTGGGTAAGATGTTTATGCAGTAATAAATTAGTTTTATCAGCCTAATTAAGAAGCATGGCTTCAATCCAGAAAAGCATCTGCCCTAGTTAAATTGGCATACACTCACCCTCGTCATCCCTAATGAATCTCTGGTGTTTGGCATTGTCATTGGTGGGAAGACTCTCTGTTTACAGCATGTGACCACATCTGAAAGGTGCAGCAAGTAATAGTTTATTGCCCATCACAGCATAATAACCTAGATTTAATCAGCAAGCCATCCAGTTTTAATATTCAATACCTCTGAGTGAGAAATGGTTCCAACAGTTGCTGAGACTTACAGCTTTCAGAGCTCTAATTTCCAGCCCGTCTAGGAGCAAAATGCTGTTCAAACACGGTCAAACCTGAAGCCAGCGTAGACTGGGCCTCTGGTACTGTTCAGACTTACCTTGATGAAACTCATAACTTACTGAATGATCCCTGTAAGTGTAAAATTCAAATCTGTCTCCTCAAATGCATTCAGTGAGAGAGATCTTTTTATTCTCCATCCCTTCCCTTTACTGCACAAAGCATCATGCTCTGTGCAGTTTACTGACTCTGCCTCCCAGGATTTGGGGATATTGTTAAAAAGGTACTTCTACCACCTTAACACCTCTAACATGAGAAATCACCTTGCGCAGCTTTAATTTGATTCTCATTTTGATTGTTTATCCTCATGGCAACTTCGCCTTGCATCAGTTTACCAGCCATCACCTTGCTGGCTCATAGAGACCTATACACAAAAGCATGTGCATCCAGCTGCATGTTATCATTGCAAACAGGATCTTCAACTGTAGAGACTCAGAAATTCTTTTGCTGAAACTGGAACTAATTCGGAGCTGAGCTCTAGCTGAAGAAAACAGCTTCTTGAGTTTGTATGCTTAGCATATTTATCCAAGCCACTTCCATTAATGAGTGAATGCTGCTGTTTAGTTATTGTATCGGTCTGGATGGCTGATGGCTCAGCAGTTTTCTGTTTTTCTCATATTTGCTTTTGAACATGGCTCCAGTGTTTCATCTAAATCAGTGACCAACAGCATTATAACCTGACACCATCTGCTTCACAGGTTCATTGTGTTTGTAACGTACCAGATGTATTATGACTACCCACCTCCAACATACCTGGAATATCCAATCCTCATCGCTCAAGGTGAGTTGTCTTTAGTTAGGTGATGTCCATTTAAAAGGTGTTTTATGTTTAATGTTATAATTTTGTTAGAAAATATGTCTTTTTTTCAGATATTCTGTCATAAGTCAGTTTCTGGATCTAGACTCATTGATGAGTTTATTTTTCAGAGATCAAACTTCTCTCTAGAGTCACTTTCTATTGAAATCAAACATGGTCATTTATCTTTTTAGAGCAAAGCAGAGTATCAGACTGATAATGGATATGCTTTATTATTATTCGTAGGGATTTCACAGTAAGTCGTTTGATCAGCTGCATAGCTGATGTGGTCAGTAACTGCTGTCATATGAGTCATAGTATCACCATAATCACATGTGTAGAAACCAAAGACTTAACAAAGGAGCAGTAAGTCTATGAACTTTATTGATCTTCATTTGTAGCCTGTGAGATTATAATAACAGAACATCTGTCATCCTGCACAGATGTGCTCAGCCTGTATCAGCCCCCAGAGGCCTGTAACTGACATCTTAACTATAGAGGAGTAAAATATCTTATGTCTTCTAAATCAAAGTTTTGTAAACTAGAAATATTAGCTTCTGAACAAGTAAATGAGACAGTAAAAACGTACATCAGTGCTCTGTGAAATAAAAATCCAACCCAACCCTGTGAAACACGCAGCTGGTTGATCATTCGCCCTAAAGTGGTGTGTGTAATCACCTTCCCTGTGTCCTCAGATGTCATTCTTCTGCTCCTGATTCTTCACTACAATGGCAGCCTGCGGCACAGCCTCATCTACGCCTTGGTGTATCCTTCCACCGCACGGTTTCACTCTCTAATGCCGCTGGATGTGAAAGTGTTCATTCAAAAAAGATTAATGACCCATTGGCCTTTGTTGGTTTTATGTCACGTGTTATTTCCTTAACATAATGTGTTCAGGTTTGTCGGAGGCTGGAGGCTCCTCACTGTGGAGAAATGGATCATAGATTTGGCCATGGTAATAAACCTGTGTAACATCAGTCATAAGTCACAGTATGTCAGAGAGTAATCAAAGGAGTGAGTGAGAGGTCATCAGTCAGGTGTAAAGAGGTGGAGGGTTTGAACAGAAAGGTATCCAGACCTCATTGCACCCGGTGTATCTCAGGAAGACACTCGTGACCCTCAACTGGTCACGATATTAAGGGAACAAGTATCATTGACCTCCACTCTCTCCTCAGAGCCTGTGCACATTCATCAGTGCAGCCAGTAAATTTGCCCAGCTGCAGTGCCTGTGGAGATCCAAGGACGCTGGACAGGTTAGCGCCCTCTCCTGGGGTATGGCTGCCTACACATGTATGGGTGAGTGCATTGGACATGAGCGTCCAGAAGTCCTCAGTTTTTTCGTCCTTTGATTTTTATTTAATCAAAGGACTTTATGATGACAAGTATAATAATATATATACTACAGGCCATGGACAGTACTCACAAAAATAGTCTACACAAAAATGATTTTATTTTAAAATATATAAAACGCACAAAATGGCCTTATAACTTATAACAGCACCACATAAAAACATTTGTCACACGGTTCTATGGCAGCGTACCAAGTACAAACACACTTAGTAGGCACACATACTAATATAGAAATTTCTCCATATACTCTGCCAACATAGTAGATGCTCTCACCTTAACATCAGTGTCACGTCTTCAGTCCGATCAGTCCCATTCAAAACTCCACACAGTCTGTATCAGACATCAGTTACCTCACTGAAAAGTTTTGGAATCAGGAAGTAATGAACATGGGAATTTTTAAAATATAAAATTAGACAGAGTGCCATTATAATTATAAATATTTAAAAAATAATAGAAAAAATAATTAAATATATATCTCTACTCGCATTAGAAAAAAATACTGCAGGAAGTGAATGAAATCCATGCAGGGAGGACAGGAGGGGCGTCTGTGTGCTCTTGACAGGAACAGTTAGAGGAGAGTGAACAGTGCAGTGAGTCACCAACACTGATTCCTGTGACAGGTCTAATATTCTGAATTTAATTAAAGATGTGTTCATTTAGCACAGAATGCTCTCAAAAGGTAAATTCAGAGGAAATTCTTTCAGGTATAAAACAATAAATCACCATGCAATGCTGTACTTACCTCTGATATTTTTTTTTTTTTGCGTTTGCCAACCTAATTGCAATATCTTTACTCACTGTTTATTGTGAGGCTGTTTGTTAGGAAGAATTACCCCCATCATTAAGGACTTCTACACTCTAATTCCCACAGCAAAGAAAGATCCCTTACTCACTGATAACTGGAGACCAATTACGCTCCTTAGTAATGATTATAAAATGATTGCCTCCATATTAGCAAAGTGTCTAAAGACTGGCCTAAATGAAATACTTGGCGAATCCCAATGTGGATTTGTAAGTGGCTGTTATATCTCCAATGATTTTTGTCAAGTTATTGATTTAGTTAGATAACGATTTATTATTATAATTATAGTTTCATTTTTTCAAATTTGTAAATTATTAAGTCAATACCTTGTACAGTGGTAACAACAGCTGTGTCAAACCGCCCTATGGTAAGTGTATGGTAGATGTGACACAGAGAGGAATTCTTAGGACTTTCCTGTCCCTACTTACATTTTTTTACTAGGCCAAGTTCTCAGTTTGGTAATAACTCAGCATCCATTTAAAGCTGATGACTTTTATGGTAGGCAGTTAAAAATACCACAACCAGGTGAACTAAACATATTCTGGTAAATAAATTTCATTTAAAGATGTTATAATCCTTATTTCTCTATCAGTGAATGTCATTCATTTTCCTATTATAGACAAATTTTACATCCATTACATTACATTTCTGAAGACGTTATCATCTGACATTACACTTAGACAAACACTATCACATTTAAAAGGCCAAACAAAACTCTTCCATATGATGCCTGATTAACTAAAGCTCCTGTGTAGGTTCATATTTGTTATTTTTGTAATTTTTAATCTTTTTTTTCTTTCTTTCTTTTTATGGATATTTCTGTCATGGAACTAAATAACCTTTATTTTTTCTTTCTTATGTTATAATTACAAAATATATTGTTCAAAAACTGCTTTTCAGAAAATGTCACAGTGAAGTTGACCTTTGACCTTTCGGATACAAAATGTCAGAACGTCATCGTTTCTTGCGATATGCTCAAAAATATGATGTGTGCTCAAGGTGAAATTTGACCTTTGACCTCTGACCACCAAAATCTAATCAGCTGATCCATGAGTTCAAGTGAAGGTTGTCTCCAGTGCAGAGGCATAAAATGTCATGGAGTGTTTTACAGAAGTGTTTTACCAATTTATAACGTTTTGTTCTCCCTAAAGTAAAATTACTGTGAAGTTTCAGCTCATGAATATGTATTACCCTATTTACTCTGCTCCTAATTTAATACATTAGCAATTCAACACTTCAGGCTCTGTTGGATAATGAGGATGTCATTAACTCGGCTTCCTCTTTGTTTCAGCGCGGATCTACACCACCACAGCGACAACTGGAGACATGCAGGGTAAGTCAGACTGAATAACAAATGACTGTGGGATCTGCAGGATCCCAGACACAAATTTTTAATGATCAGTTAAACATTTCAGAAGGAACTCATATAAAAGAGAACAAAATATTTGTTCTCTAAATATCTGTCATCATAATTTTACACGAGTAAAGGATTTTTTGTGGTTCTGGTGCTTTGCTTTAAGGAAATGTGGTGTGCACAGAGAGGGAAAGGAGGGGAGGAAATTTCATGAGGCAGCTTCTGGGTGCTCAGTCAGTGGTACCTACCATGTAAATGATCAGAAAAGGTGCCTGTGCTCAACTGAAGCACATTTTTTTCCTCAGGAGTCTAAGATGACTGAAGTCTGAAACAGCTAAAAAAAAATTTTTAATTTTATGTACAAAATTAAAATATCAGTATAATCTTCCTTATCAGAGGCAGGTTGGCCAAGGGACGTTCACTTTGGCAGCTTTTATCTTGCAGCTTCTTCAGTAATCTGTGCTTGTTTTAAAAAAAAAAAAAAAAAAATTCCCATCAGCTTTATTCTAACAACTTCTCTCCCTTTGTCACAGTTCTGGTGCGCTTCATCGCCATGACCTTCCTGAACCTGTGGGTGCTGCTCACCGTGCTCTACTACCAGAAACACAGCAGCAGATCCAAGAAAGATGACTAAGCTTGAACACTGGATCAGTGATGAGTTCATTCACCAGTGTTTACAGGGTCACTCTGGACACAGGCAGTACTGTAAAAAAAACTGACGGGTAACAACGGTTATGCCAGATGCTTCTGTGATACTTACCCTTAAAATTAGCTTTTTATAGTGTTTTTACCTCTGTGTAAACAATATAACCTTTTTACCTTTTTTTTTTTAATAAAAATAACATTCCAGTGACTAGATATCTGCTACAACTGTAGTGAGAACAGACCAATGCTTTTTCTTACTGCATGTGCCAAAAAAAAAAAAAAGAAGTGAAGTGTATTTTGACAGGACAGCACAAGCCAAGTACATCTGAGATCTTCCTACTCAGGACAAAAAATACTGTATTTTGAGTAGCTTTTATAAAATCTAAAGTTCTTTTCTGAACTATTTTAATAAACCAAAACATTCCAGTTTCTTACTCTGTGGTCATTCCAGTGTCGTATGTGAAAAGCCTCCACAGCGTAAAAGCCTCAGATGTTTTAAGACGGAGAAATAATCCAAAACCAAAAGGCACATCCATATCTTTATTGTTGAATTGATTATTATAGAGCTGTTTGATAGCAAACATGCAATCTGGATGTAGAGCCCTTAAATACAAAGTGGACAAGGCTGTATAAATAATATAATGTGCACTGTATGGCATGTAAAATATATACTGTGTATATTTATATGTATAAAACATGCTTCTTGGTTAAAGGAGAGCACTCGGTACACACACATACATACACACATTCACACACACTCACAGTTTACTCTCCATCTTCTATATAAGCCACATACACACAACAATGTGCCCAAACTCAGAGTTTGGTTACTTTTAATACAAAAATATCAGGACAAACACTTTAAAAAAAAAAAAAAAAAGAAAGAAAGAAACTTTCAATGCAATAGTGCTGCTCAGTATTTTGACCCATGGGATATGATTGCATACTTTCAATGTTTCTGCTCCTCACTGGTAAACTCCCCTCACTTTCACTGTCAGGAATGACTAAACACTACATTTGTTAAAAGGTGAAGGGCTGTGGGTGACAGCGCTCAGGTGTGAGGCCTGAAAAGGCAAACACATGCATGTTCACTCAGAGCAGTTGGTGATGAAAGGGGGCTTCAGTCAAGTATATTTGGATAGAAATAATACAATGCCTGTGTGTCGTCTCTGGTAAAGCCCAGATGTACATTCAAACAACAAAAGGAGCAGAGCTCGGATCAAAGAAGCGTTAATGGTGCACCCCTTGAATTCAGTAAACATTAACCCTCAGAGCTGACAGTGCAGGTTTGTAAGATGATGGGATTGCGAGGATCTCGTGTCTGGCCTTCCATCTAATGCCATTCAGAGCAGGATTCTGTTCATTCACAACCGTTACTGTAAGTCACACAACGACAAACCAGCGATTCAGAGCGCACCTGAGTCACAAATCTGAATAAGAGGCACTCAAGGGATTATTTGCTCAAATCCGGGAGGAATCGGACACTCCTTCCCCGCCTTAATGACTTTCCCAGAAGTCACAGCTCGTCTGCTTAAGTACCTCATTCAAGTTTCCGTGACCCACGTGGACACGCACCTGAAAGCAGAATGGTGAGAAGCAGGAAGCTACAATCAACGTGTTAAAGAGTCAGAATAAGTACAGATACTGTATCTGGGATCAAGTTCAACTGTAGATCAACTGTGTTCAACAAATTACAGAGTCTACTATCTTCTGAGTGTAGTGTTCCCCCATTAAACCCTTAATATTGTTCACAATCATTAAACACAAAAATATCCTTTTTTTTTTTATTTGGCCACAAGAATTTCCAAAGGTGGACTCGAGAGTTTTCCTGTAGGATCCTTCAATCAGACTGCGTGTCCAGGTGTGAAGTGTTGAGGTAAGTGTATCTTACCGGCCCCGGTCGGGCTTCTAAGAGCTCTCTCATGTTCTGCAGGAGCTGAACGAGCTACTCAGGCCCCCCCAGAGACACCAAACCGCTCTAGTGAAGGGCCCAAGAGAAGGCTTCAGCTGATACACTTACAAGCCAAAGATTGAACCGCTAAAGTTCAACAAAAGGGAAAACAGACTTTGCAAATCTCACAGGCTTGAAGCAGGACAGGGTGGGCTGTGGAGGAGTGATGTGGAGTTCAGCGTGCTGATCTGCAAAATGGAGCTTCTATACAGTCTTTGATTGAGGAGGAAACACATCCCACCACCTTGAAGATGCACCACGCTCCCAAGCAAGGTTAACTGGAAGAGGAGAGACAAACAGGTTAGTCTCAGCAAATCCTAAATGATATGTCAAGAAGAGCAGAGATTTAAATAACACCGACTAAAGAATCTGGCATCACTTATTTAAGGTTTCGGTCTTCAGACCTTCACCCATAAGAGTTTATCAATTTGTGCAAGATTCTTTGGTTTTTTCAGAGTTGAGACCTCATTTATGCGCCTGTCAATAAGACTTTTATTGTGTGCAAGAACTTTGTAGTAATACTAGTGAGTCCTCATTTTTATATAGACAAATCAATCCAGTGGTTGGGTTGGACTGATTTGGACTGAGGTGAGAGGTTCTGTTTCTGGCTGCAAAACTGCAGCTTTTTTTAAGGGCATGAAGTATAGACTGACCACTGCGGGATGTTTACACCAATACTGATACTCTCTTTCTTGCCTTCTTCTTCCAACTACATATGGGAGACACAAACAAATATATATTTGTGTTCTCCAGTTTCTTGTCGCTGATCAGCCAACATATACACTGACACCAGTACATTTGTAACAAGCTATACTATAACTATAATCAGTTATATAACCTTATTTATTACCTTAATTAATTTTATTCCAAACATGATAAACTAACAGGATTTTAAAAACACAGAAGAAGATACTATCACTTGTACAAGAGTGCATGTGCAAAAATGTGATATAATTAGACACGTTCTGCCCTGATATAAAACCACTTTAAACAATAAAATAATGATCCATAGATCTGCCTCCCTTCTAAACACCCAGTGGTGAAGTGATCCCAGTTACCAGGTGAGCTGTCAAATAATGTTTCCCTCACATTTAGAGAACCCCAAACTAGCACCAGCACACAGTCCATTACCACCACCACCACACTGACAACCAGGACTGTGTCCCCCCTCATTCAGTGCAAAAAGACCTTCTTCTTTTTTTTCTTTTTTTTTTTTAAATGGTATACAAACATACACACATTCAGGAATTTAGCTGTTTACTGGAAAACATCTGGCTGAATGAAGCAAAAGATTGAGGAAGTCATCATTTATACCAGTGTCCACTGTTGGATTCTTCTTGCCTCATTTTGAAGCCATTTGACCTGCGAGGGCTGAGGTCAGAGAACGCAGCGTCACACTGGGTGAGACATTTTTAAGGATGTTAACAGGATAATGTGACAAAAGAAGAACACATTCATCCTGAGCAGCTTTAGAAATATCAGAGTTTATGCTTATGCCGCTGATGTGCTCAGCTACCACCCAAAAGACAACATTATTTTTATACGCCTCACGTTTTTTAGTTTAGCAGAGAATAAGCAGCAGAGGGTCTTGAAACACTGTTTCTGTCATTAATATTCAGGTTTGATCTCCAGTGTTTAATTCTTCTTAAAAGAGAATCTGGGACAGGTGCTGTACGATGAAGGCTGCGTAGAAACAGGGTTCCACTGCCACTGAAATCACTGCACTGCACTGCACACACACTGCACACAGTGTTACCCTATGTGGTCATCAGAAATGAATAGAGGAACAGTCATCATCGATATCATCCAATGCCCAGTGCCAGTCCTGAAGACCAAAATCCTCCAATCTGAAAGGGGAGATCAGTTCTGATGGCCAGGTTAGCAATTACTGCAGAGTAACAGTAAAGTCAGTCCTTGTCAGGTGTAGGACTGATGGCTGTTCTCATGTTAAAGAGAGTGGTGTTACGTAAAGGGACGTCCTCACAGAAGCAACAACACTGACCCGAGGGGGAGGAAGAAAACAAGTTGCTCAGCTGCTCTGAGGTCAAGAACAAAACCAGCTCCTCACATTACCACATTTCAAAAACACCTCTTACAGATGTACAGAAACATGAATACTGCTTTTGGGAACGTTTGAGCTTTTTTGGTAAATGGATGAATTTTAGATGGGCTTTTATTAGAGGTTCACCAGTAAGGCTGTTACAGAAGGCATTTCTGGAGTGAAATGGCCAAAGGCTGTCAGGGGCCAATTTCAGCATATTCAAATAGGACAATTTACGTAACAAATGATGCAGAAAAGAGAAGTATAATACTAGGTGGGAACAGCCTTCGAAACAACATTGTGACAGAGGATATAACTCTCCAGGGAAATACAGAGCAATACATGAAGCGGGAATACAGGGATAAGCGCAGCACTGTGGTCTTCATCTCAAAATAATGGCACATTATATCTGTTTTAGGCAAAGTGTTCAGACAGGCCCTCCTGTCTGCAGTTCTACCTGCTCTTGCTGGTGGGGAGCTGTCGACTGGGCCTCCTCATGGACTGGCTGGGCTGAACCTTCATGGAGGCTCGTGGCGAGGAGCGTGCAAAGTGCTCTGGCGGTGGAGGCTTCTTGGGAATCTTCTTGACCAGCCGGCTCACCCACTTCTGTTGCTCCTCTTGGGACACGGCCAGCAGCAGCAGGTTCTTGGCCGTGGACACGTCGTAGTTTACTAGTGGTAAAAGAGAAAAGGAGTTTTCAGTTACATTTAGTATCAGCTTTCTTTTTTTTTTTAGGGAAAATGTCTGTCAAACCTTAAAACTGCACTAGTGCCGCAACAGTCTTAGTTCATAGACGAGTCTCTTGGTAAAACCATGTACTGGAGCATCCTACCTTTGCAGGGAGCGATGATCTCCTCCTTCTTGTCCATGTGGTCTTTGTGGCACTTGATGTGGCAGCGCCGGCACTCCAGAGCAGGCGGCGGCTTAAACATGTTCCACAGCGGCTTGGTGCACGCCTCACAGTTGGTAGGGAAGTGGTAGAGCGTGGGGATGAACTCGTGGCCCTTGTGGCAGATGTAGCTGGACTTCTCTCCAATGGGCAGTGGCTCCACAGGAAACTCTGGCTCCTTTTTGCTCTCGCCTTCATTGGCATAAAGAATCTGGAGAGAGGACAGAAGGATGGAGGATTTTGAAAATTAGTATAGAAATAGTTCATATTAGCGAGAAGTTCAAGTATAAAACGTCACTATATTCTTCATAAGTTCAATAACAAAACTACTGAAGCAGAGCTGAGGCAGACCTGGAATATCCTGGGAATCTCTTTGGCGTCAGCACGGTACACATCCGTTTGAGTGACAGGCCTCACATGGAAGAGTTTGCTGTGTGATGGAAATGAGTCTTGTTATCTCCCCTTATCAAAACATATCAACCGCATTAATGTGAACTGGTGCATCTTAATACAACAGCCAACACCCCAGCAGGAAATAAGGGCAGCATAAACCAAAAGTAGTGATGAGGCGGATTCAGGTGTGACACTCACTCTATATCAAGCACCATGTAGGGAATGGACTGCTCTCGGTCTTGCTCACTGTTGTAGAAGAGGATCTTCTTGCTGCTCACTACAACATACTACAGTGACAGAACAGACACTGTAAGAAAATATGTTTATCAAGCACAAGCACTGTGGTGCACCATCAAAGCTGCTTCGTTCCCTTCATTCATACCTTTTTCTCCCATCCAAACTTCTTGGTGTTGTTTCTCACAGGGAGAGAGAGCCACCCCTCAAGCCTCGTTTCTGAGCAGGAGAAACAGCGACAGGATGAGATGTGCAATATTGTTTTTAATATATTGATAATATGCCAGTTTCAGTTTAAATGGCATAAAAACAAAAGCAAAGCTGGTTGGCTGCCTTCACTGCGATTCTCCTAAACGAACGCCTGCTTGACTTTTACATCACAGGACTGAACTATATATTTTTTTATGTCCACCTGTGCTGTGTATGTTTACAAACTGATAGCAGCTATGTCAACATAAGGGACAGCAAATCTATTCTGTACTTATAAAACTGGTTAAGTGTTTATGTATTGACATGTTTTGGAAAGTTTCACCCAGGGGTCAGGCTCTCACCTGTGTACGCATCGTCAGCATCAAACTCTGGTCCGCTGCTGACACTAGCTGAGTCCATTGATTGCACACTGAGCGACTGCAGGAGGCTCCTCAGCTGCTCGATATCACTGTCCTTGCTGTCCAGAGCCATCTGCAGCTCAATACGCATCTGGCTCTCATCCGCCCATTGCTAAATTAAAATTAAAAACAGCAGAAGAAACGAGGTCCAGTCAACGATACTGGTGAGGACAGAGGACACTGTGCTGCACATGGTGGACCTGTCCAGAAGAAGTTGTTTGTCAAGGTGGTGAAAACGTTGGACAGTACCTTCCACATCTGCACAACTATTTAAAACTGCAGTATTAATGAGGAATGACTGCACATCAGAGACAAGAGAAATCAAAATTTACTGGCATCAGCTCACAGTAAGAGTTTGTGTGTCTGTGCTGCCTACCGCTTGCATTTCGTTGATCTCTTTCTGGTATTTGATGATGGTGCTGTTGAGCTTTTCCTTCTCCGATCTCAGCTCCAACTGCAGCTTCCTGTTCTCCTTCTCCTTTCGCCGCATGTCTGTGTCGTTACCACGACGACTGCTTCCGCCACGGACCTCCTTTCTGTTCATGATCTCTGCCAGCTTATTGACGGCCTGTAAGCGGACATGAGAACAACAGTTCAACTGGTTAATAACAGAGCTGTCTAACAGTAATAGAGCTTCAGATCCTTATGGAGGTGTTTCCCATAACCGACATCCTAAAGTGTTGGTCTTCTTCACAGTGAAGCACATGAATGGTATGATTAGCCTTGCTTTAGTTAAAACAGCCTTACCTGAGTTTTCAGCGTCCTCTCGGACTGCAGCTGCCTCTCGAATGTTTGCTTCATCTGGCTGATCTGCTGCTCCCAATCCTTCGACTTCTCTGACTCTGAAAAAATAAAGACACAAAAATGAGAAATGTGAACCTCAAAAGAAATAATTTACTTGTGATAAAACATTTAAGTTAAACATTTTAAATACCTTCCATTGCCTCCTTCAGTTTGTTGTTCAGCTCCTCCTTCTCATTGGCGAGGTTGGCGACGTCACTGGTCAGGGTGCGATTCGCCTCCTCCAGCTGCATACAGCAGGAAATTAAATATAAGCACTGCCTAAACTGTCTGCCACTTGCCAGCTGTTGTTCAACCTGAACACTGGAATCGATTTCTGTTACCATTGTGTTTTCATAAAGCTTGCGCATGCACTGCATTCACACCTTCCTGTGTGTGTACTGAGTGTTCCTATTAAGAGTCATATGTTAATGCAACTCACCGAGCTGATGGTGATGTCCTTCTCCGCCAGCTCTTGACGATGGCGGGCCATCATCTCCTTCAGTTCCAGCTCCTTCATTATTTTCTCCTTCTCCAGGTCTGAGTACTGCTCCTCAGCGATGGAGCGCGCCAGCTGCTCTGAGTCAGCCTTTGTCAGAGTGATCTCAAGCTGAGCTGCCAATGAGTCCCTGAAAGAAGTTAAAGAACAAAGTCAAAGACGGATCAATTACAAATCACTAACAGAGAATATAAATGTCTCATTCATTCAGAGGTGTAAATGAACTGACCACCACTACCTTATTTTGTCCTGGTTTTGGCCACGTTTCAGGAAGCAGCTATTGGATTTTGTCTCTGGGTTTAAAGTGGATTAAAGAGAAAAAAACATATTTCTAAACAGCAAACCCACCTCTCCTCTTGTAGCTCCTGCACAGACTGCTGCACATCTTTGTAGAGTTTGTTCCTCTCCTCACACTCCTCCTTTAGTTCACGAACCTGGGTCTTATACAATGTCTGGAAAACACAGGAAACGGGCCAAATACACTTCACACACTCAGATAATACATTAGCATGTATTGTGACAGCGTAACACTGTACGCTTACTGTGGCAAGCAAAGTAAGGTTTCATAAAGGCAAATGTTCTTCCTGAATAATAATAAAGAGATACAGTGTGTACAGTTAAGGCAATAAAATTAAACTAGGATTAACAGTAACATTTTATTTACGTCCCATTAGGCATTAGACTAATCAATTACCACAGATCAGTTGTATTTATATTAATGTAAAAATATGTGAAAAACTGAACGATGTCCATTAAACAGTGAACAGTGGTTCAAATGTTCACTCAGTAAAACAACATTATGCATTAGCAGTTGAAATAAAAGGAGTGTTGTTCAGATGGCACATTACAACCCACACTCTCAGCAAGCAAGTCACAGAACCATAATGTGTCACATTTATAATTACAGAGCAGAATATAGACTCACAGAGAAATACTGCTCAGCTTCTAACTGGTCCTGTAATTCCTTTATTTGCCCGTCTGTGTCCTGTCTTTCTCTGTGGACAAAAAAAACCAGAACTCGCATTAAACATCATCCTTGTTTTAGCAAAATGTGAAGGCGGAGAGGAGTGCAAGCAAAGAGCAAAATAAACTGCAAACTGACTTGCGCAGCTCTTGGTTCTGTTTCTCCAAGCTGCGTTTAATGTCCAGCAGGTGATTCGTTTCCTGTTTGAGCTGTTTCTCTGAGGTTCTCAGAGAACTGAGCTGTTGGTTCTGGGCCTTCAGGTCGTTCTGAGTCAGGATACGCTTCTGGGTCTCCTGCTCGATCTTCAGCGTCAGGTTCTTCACCTGCAGGAGTGGATGAAACACAGAGGTTTTTATTATTTATAATATTGGTTTTGCCTTTGCTATTGTTTTGTCTGTGCTTCTTGTTTTTGTAAACTGCTGATGAGTGACAGTTATTCTTCTGCACCTCAGAATTGGCACCATGTTACATAAGCTGCAGGATTTGCTTCTGTAGGTGGCATTTAATATCTAAACACACACTTCACTGGTCTCCTGCACAGAATATAAACACTCGCCTCCTCAGTGAGGCGGTCCTTATGTCTGCGCAGCTCATCTAGTTTCTGTAAGGCCTGTTTATAGTCACAGTCCATCATGCTGCTGTGTTTCTCCAGCTCCAGTATTCTGTTCTCCAGACGCAGTTTGGCTGCACGCTCCTCCGCCAGCTTCTGCTCCATCTCTGCATGGGTGTTAAAAACAAGACAAGGTGGTAAGGATGCAAGCAAACCACTGCATTTCATTTTGAGTTTTTTATACAGTTTTTTCTACACATATATAGAAAACAGCTGGAAAGCAGATATGCTGGAAAAGTATGATTTCTTTTTATAAAATTAGGTGTTTTCTACAGTTCACCACTGTTTTTTAAAGCTTAGATAATAAATGAAAAAAACTGTTTACAATAAAATGGAAACTGAAGTTTTCACTTTGATGATAAAGCAACACGCACTATTTGTGAGTTCCAGGTTGTAATGCAGATATGAAGGCTTAGCTGATATTTGAGGCTGTCACAACAACAGAGTAATAGCAAAAAACTGTATCACTTAACTGTAATGCAGGCTTTAAGACCATGAAATGATATATTTTAATAACCACAATCCCAGTGGATGGTTTGCCTCATAGCAATACTTAAATTATATCGATATACAAAATGTAGATACACATTTTTAAACCAATCCAAAATACATGAACTTCTGAAGTCACGGATTATTTCTTGTACGAATTCTCTCTCCTTTACAAAATATAATAACAACTGGAACAAAGACTGCTGAATTAAGCTAGCAGGTATGTAAGAGAACAGCGTCCTGGAGACAAAAGGCTGGTGCCCTCACCCTTCATGGACTCTGACTTGGCGCCCTCGATGGTTACTTTGATCTTGCTCTTGTCTGCCAGCAGTGCCCTGGTGGCCTTATGAGAGGTCTCCTCCTGCTCCAGCTCCTGCTGCAGCACCTTCAGCTTGTAGGTCAAATCAATCTCTTTGTTGCTCTTCTCCTGTAACGTAGATGAAACAAGGGCAGACATGTTGTGATAAACCCAGTGAAACTGCAGCAGAGTTGAGTTCAGAAGCTCAGAAACTCATCACATCACATTATAATCAGTGAAAAAGCTGTAGAAAAAGCACTGAATGATTTTAGTAAAGGCCTTCTCTATCTACTCATCTATACTATCTGAGAACAATGCTGTCCATGAACAAAAGACAGTTTGAACTGTTCAATGAAAGAAATAATCACCAATGATTAATGCAGCACTTCCAAAGTTACAATTCCAAAAAGAGGGTGGCCGTAATTTTGCAATATAATATGTAATTTATGTCTTGTGGTTTCTACAAGACATCTAAAGAATGAGGCTTCAAGCCTCTTAAAAAAAAAAAAATCTGTTGTGATGTCCCCACTGTAGTAAAACACATCATAAAGACAGCAGTGTACAGAATGCTTCAGTGAATTCACTGATGCCATGTTATCCTAGCAGTTTCTTCAGATAGACAGTCAGGCACCTGTATGACTGGACAACCCATGAATCTTGGACAGGACAGGATACACTATTTGACACTATTTCAACATCTTTTTAATGCTGATATACAGATAACTTGGACTTGATTTAGATTACTTACTTCAAACTCACAGGAAAAGCATTATAAATACTACAAATTAATACATCTACAAACTGATAAAGAAAGTATATGCTAAGTAAGGTTTATAAATCATGTTTCATCGTGCAGCAGATTTTCTGATTTACCTTCTCTAGATCAGTGAGTTTCTCCTGAAGCTGTCTCTTCTCAGTCTCAGCTTTGGACAGAGCCTGTCTCTGCTGACGTGCCTCCTCCTCCAGACCGGAGATGCGTCCTGCAAGATCAGTTCAGGAGAGTCAATTCAGGAGAGTCCTCAGAGAAGCATGTTTCAAAAAGAAAAAACTCCAACACATGCTTTGACCATACACCAAACTAAATGCTTGCTATATTGTTGTATGCTCACACACAGTTTCACCCAGTCCAAGCCCCAGCCGGATTTTTGTTTTCTTCTCCATCTCCTTATTGTCAGCAATGCAATGTACTACAATGAGTGTGTATATAAATACACAATACACTGACTACTCAAAGTAATAAGCTTAAGGCAATATTTTGATTCTGAATATTGACATGGTTCAAATGAGTGCTTATTCTCCAATGTCCTTGGTCACCGGAGAAAGCAGTTCACTGCAGATTTAATACAACAGCAGTTTGACAAAAGCTGAAGGAAAGCTAGCTGCTGTGTTTTCACATTCAAACGTGCAGGGACGGAGCAGAAATCTGGGTGTGTTCACTGAGCACAGTTTGAGTCTGACCTCACCTCAGCTCACTCACAATCAGATAAAAGCTTTTATATGACAGTTTAAATAGCCTGAGCACTGCTTTCATAAGATTATGGTTGAATTATTAGCCTTGATGTAAACATACTCCCTTGAACAGTCACACAAATGCATCCTGGAAGCTGACCAGCACAACCATAGTCTGCAGTCTGTACACTGACCACCTGCAATGGAGCAACAGACCACTGTTTCATTGAAGGGCTTTCAGCTGGGGCTTTAGCCTTGTAACTGTAAATATCGACGTATTTATTCTAGTTTATATCTGGACTTGTGGCCTTCGTGGCTCTGTACAGCACCTCCACATAAACCTGCTTTAACAGAAACGTGTTGCTGAATGGATTCTGACGGCAATTGCTCTGCAGTGTAAGCTTTTTCTTAAGGCTCCTAGGTGCCCTCAGTATTTGTGTGGCACACTGCTTTAGTCCACATAGCTGCCCTCATAAATCTGCCATGTAAGCTGCGAGGCAGGCAGAAGGAAAATGACTTGAAGTGGCAGAGACACCTCATTTTTATACAAGGTGTGTAATAGAATTTCCACCTCATAAAAATACAGGTACCCGTATCAGCATCTCCTCCAAACAGCAGTTCAGACACTGAAGTGCCTTTAATATTAAACCTACACAGCTGCAGTCATATAACCATTACACATAATCATCACCAAATTGTTTTTTCTGATCACACACACACATTCCCATGTTGATATTTAGGTGTTCCCTATTGTTTTCTGTGTCTCATTTATTGTTTCTAGGTGCTTGAGAGGAGCATATGTGTAAGACCCTGCCCCTGTGTTTGACTAGCACTGTAGCTCACTGGGCACTCCAAACTAAGATAAAACAGCAAAAGCCACCTTAAAAAAACAAATAAATAAAAAATCTTTTTATTTAAGACTTTCCAGGCCTGTGTAGACATCCTTCCAGATCCCGTATAACACATGTATGCGTGTCTCACCCACCCATAAGGTCACTGATGGTCTCCGAGCCCTGGCTGTGCTCCCTCCTCTCCGTCTCCAGAGCCGCCTGCAGGCTGATGCATTCCTTCTCCAGACTCAGCTTGCTGCGCTCCAGCAGGCAGCATTTGTCCTGCAGCTCGCGTACGCTGGCCTCCAGCTGCTGCAGCTGCTTGCTGCTCTCCGTCTGGGCTTTACGGAGCCTCGTCGCCGCCTCAGACTCTGCCCGCAGCAGCGTGTTGGCCTCTTCCAGCTAATTGGGGACAATAATTTTTAAAAAACAATACTTAAAGATAAGTCAGGAATTTGATTTGGTTACTCATCATTTTTTTTGTTGCATGTTACAGTATGTTGTGACTCTTGTACATACTTACTTTCGGATCAAGTACTTCAATTTGGAACAGAAAAACAATAAAATGGCTCAGTGCAACACATAGGACACCATTTTTTAGCCCCTGCTTAGAGGCATTTTATTCCATAATACAGTCTTCCCCTGTTTGTAATCCTTTAACTCAAAATAATTACATACATGTTCTATATAAACAGCCTCTATTGGTTCACAATAGCTTATTTCATAACAATATTTAACTTCTCTAACTCAGTTCCCACTGACTTAACACTCTGTAACACTGACCTGTTTCTGTAGGTGAATGTTCTTTTCATTTGAAATGTGGGAATTCTGGTTTCTTCTCTTCATGTCATCCAGCTGGTCTCGTAGGCTGTTGACTGTATGACACAGAAGAACACAGACCAATATATTATGCAAGCTGTGCTTACAGTTGAAAAGAGTATAGATGCACAATTTAAGCAAAGCTAATACTGTTTTTAATACAAAACTCTATGTACCTGTAAATACTCAGGTATTAAGCCTTTATTATTCAGTTTTAAACATGGAGGAGTTTGAGTATCACGGAACAATGTTAAAATTAAAATGTGACGAGTGTTATTGCAGAATATCAACCCAGCAAAGGAAAGTAAATTGGAGGGCAAAATGAGAAGTTGTCCTTTTAAACCATTTTCCTCTGGTATGCATGTTTGCACCAGTATTTCATGTTGCTTTGACCAGGTGATGGCAGTGTTATCCACATTATCTCAGTCAAAAAACATGTATCAAAATTATTTTATTACCAAACACCAAATCCAAACAACGTTTCTAAATTGACAAAAGAAGCTGTCAAGAGGTTGTTTTGTTTTTTTTACACCATCCCCTGTTAACTGTATTTAAAGAAAACACTATAATCCCTTTGTCACAAAAAAAGTGCATGGCTTCAAAAAAAAATCTCCAAATCCAAAACACATATACTGCAGGATGCATCAAATCTGCTTCCACTTGAAAAAAAAAATATTTCAATGTCTCACTCTGTAAGTAAAAGAAAGACCCATTGTGCCCCATTACTAAATGGCATCTTGTCTCTATAACTTCTTCTCAGTGAAGTTACAGGAACTAACTAACTTAAAAACCTTTAAATACCATGTGATTGATATATCTAGTTATGTAGTACTCTCATGTCACCTTCATTCTCCAGGCAGCGCTTCCTGTCAGCCTCGCTCTCAGCCTTGCGGTGGCTCTCCAGGCTCTTGTGGTGCAGCAGGGCCTTCTCCCTCTCCAGCTGCCTCAGACTTGACTCCAGGTTCTTTCTTCCGCTCACCTGAAATTGGTCGTTAAATATTCTGTTCAACATTTTCTATAGGGCTTGTTTCACGGTGCTGTGATTCCATAACTTTGTGTGGAATGTGGCTCCTGAGAACCCAGTTAGGGTTTAACACAAATCCCAACCCCAACAGACATTTTAATGTGGCTATTACAATTGTGCAAGAGCTCCAGCTGAACCTCACTGGATATGACACATTGGTATTCAACTGAAACATGGTCAAGTTTGGATAATAAGAAATCATTACTCTGACTTAAATACACGTTTTGGAAAAGGCCATAAATATGGATGAAGAAGATGGAATTTATATGATCCCAGAGAGGAAACCGGGTTGTTGCACAAGCAAATATTAAAAGTAGGGCAAAGACCAAAATATTAATTTGATCTTCAATAGTAACAGGTGTTTGAACTATAGATTTGTTTTACAGTGGTTTAAAAATGATAAGCCCACCTCTTCCTCAAGTTCTTTAGAGATTTTGTCCAGACGACTCGTAGCAGCTCTGCAGAAAAGAAACAGGACATTTATCAGACTTTTGATAATTACAGCTACTGTACTTGAGTATGTTATTAGTGCAACAGCTACTGTACCTGTATCTGTGCTCTAGATCATCTTTGACCTGCTTCTCATTATTCAGCTGCACCTCTATCTGGCGAAGTTTCTTCTGCAAAGCTGGTGACTGGAGAGGGAAAAAAAAAAAAAAAAAAAAAATCAACCAATCACATGTCGTAAAAAACTGTTTACAACTTTGCCTGCATGTCATCCATCTTTCCTGTGACCCAAATGTGTATCATCCAATGAAGCAATTTACATAACTGGCTCTCTTGTCAGGAGCATCACTGAATTGTACTATAATGAAGAACAACTTCTAAAAATGTTTGGAAAACAATCTGAACACCACAATCTAAATTAATGTGAACATTCACAGTTCAGGTCTATGTGATCATTAAATCTGCATCAACTGATTTTTAACCAAGGCAGCTGAACAAGCTGATTTATTATCACCTTTTAAGTTGTTGTGAACAGTAAACACTTGACTCCTTACACATCAAACAGATGCAGAGCATCTTAGCATTCATCTGCAGTCGTGTCAGTGGCCATCTAATTAATATAAGTCAAATATTCACTCTCTTGAACTATTGCTCGGTCTCCACCAACTCCTGAGGAAAATGTCTCATTTAGCTGCTAAATGCTCCACTGTGTTCACCGGCTAGTCGCTAACTTTGCCTGTCAGGTGTTTGTTGCAGGAAATGTTGTGCACAGAGGGTTTATCATCGCTTTCTGCTGAAAACAGCTGCCTGCTGTGTCTGTAACAGAAATGTTGATCAGAGCACTGAGACTGAACCAAAACAGTAAAGCTGTGGACTTTAAAACCAAAACAATGAGGTGAAAGATACTAAAAAGCTTTGAGGACTCAGGCAAATTCAAGTCAGGTTACTCACATTACACACAGTCCTTTGATTCTTTGTTAATATAAAAACATTGATTATTGCAGCTTTAAAGTTTTGGTTTCCACTTTCTGTCTCTTTCTGGAGATTACACAAGAAAACCACTGACTCTCAAAATAAATATAACACCCGTGTTAAACACACATATTGCCAATTTTTGCTGATCTAAAAATTTTACGAAGAAATTAATTTCTTAAATTCTATCATATTAAAACCAAAGTGTCAAACTGAAATAAAACCCAGGCCTGTGACTGTGATGGGTGGCAGTCTTTTAGCAATAAGAGTTCCCCAGATTAGCTTTCAGCTCAGCCACTTACACTGAAAACTGCTCAAGTCTTTCCCTGCAGCTAAGAACACAGAAATTCTACCGAAGTACTAATAAATCATGGGATCATGAAAAGAAATCCTCTTCTGAGTCATTTCCATCATAATCCTTAATGCCCTTTAGCATGATGATATAAACTGATGCCTGCCTTACTCTCTAAGAAACTTACACTGGCCTGTGTTACTACAGCTGCTGAAGGTGCACCTGGCAGTTAGTGAGTGTGGAAGCAAAAGTAACCTACCTCTCCTTTCACATTGTCATGGGTCGCTGAGGAATTGTTGGAAGCATTCAGTAACCTAAAGAAGGAAACGAACACAAAGCTAAGAACAAGTCTATAAGCTATCTTTTGATTTATGTAAAAGTGTTGAGGTGCCACAAGTAAGGAGATGGCTAAAAAAAACAACTTACTGGTCTTCTTTGAAGTAAGTGAAGCCAACAAAGGGTAACTGATTTCCTACAAAAGCCTTAGGAGTGGGGAATGTTTCTACATCGCCTTTGTCATCTTCAATCTCATCAAAGTTACTGGTGTCTATGTCACTGCTCAGCTCTGGGACCACAGGGGCAACCGCTAAGGAGGGAGAGGCCGAGAAAGAAAACAAGGAAAAGGGCAAGTGTGAAATGCTGCAAAAAGGAAGTGCTATGTAAATAAAACTGGGAGTGTCTAATAAATAATTTTATCTTGTATACTGATACAGCTGCTGTTCCAAAGAAATCCCTGTTAAGTATCTGAGTCATGTAAAAAGCTAATTTTATTGGCTCGGTTGAAGCTCTCGTCAAACTGTAGCAACACTGACTGTCTCTGATGGTGTCGAAGGTCCACTGGTCGTTCTTGAAGAAAGGGTGTCGCTTGATCTCGTCCACACCATTTCTGCCCAACCGCACCTCCCTCAAAACAAAGAGAGTGAATGAATTATAGAGCAGTGACTAATTCTACCCATTGACCTCAGCTGAACCGTATCAGTGACGCAAGGAAAACATGGCTTATTGATACATATTCTTTTCTGAAAGTGACTTTGATTTCCTTTGGCCAGGAGCATCACATCAAACTAATCCAGTGGTAAACATAAGTGTGCTATGTGCAGCTCAGTAGCATGAGCATGTTATGTAATGTCTGCAGTGCTGCAGTATTTAAAAAAAAAAAAAAAAAAACTTTATAAAAAGTGTCCCTGCGCTCCCTTTTGACGTCACCACCATCCACCATCAATACTTTAACATTTAAAAACCAAAACACTGTAAGTCTTCATACCTGTCGGTCAGGAAGGCACAGATGATATTCTTGGCATCTTTGGAGATCTCCACATCATCTGGGAAGTTCAGAGAGTTCTTATGGTCCATTATCTTACTGTACGTTCCCACCAGAGAGTCAGCGTAGAACGGTGTGTCACCTAACAGCAATTACAGCAAGTTAGAAAAAGAAACGACACTAAAAACAACTTCTGCACTCTTGTTGTGTACAGTCACTATGACCTTGTTCAGACTACAAGCCCAAATCTGTTTTTTTCTTTTTTGGCATAACCAGGTTGAATCCAGATTAATTTTAGAAAGTCTGGACTGCAAAAAAAAAAAAGGAAAAAGGCATGAAATGCAGTTTTCACAAAATGGATTCAAATCACATTTGTAGGTGGTTTGAAATGAGATTTTTCCACAAAAGCATCTCAGACCGGACCGTGAAATTGTCTTGTGGATCAGTCGCAATGCAACACAATGATGATGTAAAATCCAGTGACCGACTGAGAAGAATCCATGCTGCTACAGACAGAGCACTGTCAGAGAGTATAGAAGCCAGAATAAACTGTCTAAGATAATGTATCTCCATTTCTCAGCCACTGGAAAACCAGCATACTATGGCTACATGGTTACCATAGAAACCTATGCAGATAGGTTGGTGATGTCTGGACACACAGATCTGATCTGACAGTGCGGACGGTCTGTCCTAAAGATCTGATGTGAGAAACAAATCGGCTTTCACCTGCAGTCTGAACAAAGCCTCTGATTTCATGAGATGTTCACTGACCAACAAGCATCTCAAAGATGAAGACGCCTACAGACCACCAGTCGCACTCTCTCCCATAATAACCATCTCCTCCCTGGGACTTCAGCACCTCCGGAGAGATGTAGTCTGGAGTCCCAACTGCTGTGTCACAGTGCACCATGCCGGTCTGCAAAAGAAATGCAGGATTCAATATATACATCAGAATCTTTGGCATTTTATTCTAACACCAGGGTTTTATTTTAGTGTTATCTTAAGACAAACAATGGCTATTAATCTAAACATAAGAATTTCTATGAAACAAAGCTCTCTCTCTGACTGATTAATCTTCCAGTCAGAAATACAATACAGTTTTGGTTTTGAATCAAATTGTGGTTTTCTGCTTTTTTAGCGAACAAACGTGTTATTTATAAGTTCCAACAAGCTTGTTGCTGATTTGTCACACATCACATTACAATGTGCTTCACCAATTGAGCTTCATCTCATACAGTTTTCAAGCAGCTCAGAGTCACTGCAACCTCATTACAAAGACACAGTTTACTGGCACTTTTAGGACCACCTAACTGGATCCACCCCAGCTGATCACAGTTCAAAAGCTCTGTCTTCGCCTGTCAGCGTATGAAGAAGTGTATCTTGTTTCCATGTTCAATGGAGACATATCAATAACATCAAAACATACTGAAAAAGTATGTGTCTGCTTTGTGTTTTCTTGTATTTTTTAACTGCTTCGATTTTGACGTAAAGTAAAAAAACTGGTGGCAGCAAAAATAAGCTCCTTTTCAGAAGCATAACAAGCTGCTGGACTGAGATTTCTCGGATGGGCTTTAACTCACAGAGTCCATCTTCATGCACGTGCCAAAGTCGGCCAGCTTGAGGTGTCCAAGCCTGTCCAGCAGCATGTTGTCTGGCTTGACGTCACGGTGGATGAAGCCCATGGAGTGAATGGCATCCAGGGCCATGACGACCTCTGCTGTGTAGAATTTGGCCCATTTCTCTGGCACGTCATAGGTGCTGGTGAGGTTCACCAAGTCCCCTCCTGGCATGTACTCCATCACCATGTAGAGGTAGTGCTCATCTTGAAAGGCACAGCATAGCTGAACAAAGCACACACAAGCTCTCATTACACAGATCAGACAGATAATTTCTGGAGCACGTTAACAACTATTATATAAAGTAACATGCAACAGAATATAAATTGTGCCAGTCTGCACAAAACTTTTTTTTACATTTTTAGAAGGATTAAAGAAACCATCAAAATGAACTCTTTAATCAAACTCTGAAAAACTTAGAGAAAATAAAGCGGAACAGTGATACCTGCACAACCCAGGGACTGTTAGAGAAGGCCATGATGTCCCTCTCTTCCCAGAAAAAGGCGGAGTCAGAGCGCTTGATCATCTCAAACTTGCTCAGCAGCTTCATGGCGTAAACCTTCTGAGAGGCTTTATGCCTGACCTGCATGGTGGTGGTAGCCGTTTATTCAGAGACAGAAAAGCAAGGGCAAAATTTCCAAGAACAGCCAGCAGGGACATTTTGACCAAGTGGTAAATTACAGGTTACACAAAACTGTCGTCAGGTAACTCCACCATAACAGATGATTCCATATTTCCAATTTAATGTTGTACACTAAATGAACATTTAGTGCTTACATATATTCTCAAAGACTTGGACTAGAAAAAGATGCAGTGTATCATTTATAAAGCGCAATTACAATACATTTATATGTACTTCTCCAAAAAGCCAAGGCATAGCAAATATTCCTCCACAGTGCCCCTTTTAATGACAGCTGAAAATGAAAGCCAAAATAATGATGCCTACTTTACAGCTGATTAATACTCACCAGCTGGACTTCACCAAATGCCCCTCGACCAATGACCTTAACCCGGTCAAAGTCTTCAGACTTCATCTGGAGGTCTCGAATTTGTCCTATGACTTTCTCATCTGAATAACAATAGTATAAATAGAATAAACAATTTCAAATATGTTGTCAATTTACCACAATAATACATGGAGGACAAAAGGTAAATAACCTCTGTCCCCCCTTTTATTCTCACTGGCACACAAAAACCTCACATCTGTTTAAGAAGGTTTCGATGTTTTTGTTCTTGCGTAGTGCAGGGTAGTCCAAGTCTAAGACCAGGGCGTTCATGGAGTCCTGCAAGGACAGAATGAAAAATTCATCATCAGTCATAACCAGCAAAACACGTGTGAAACCGCCAACATCCTCGACAACTATCTCAGCAGCATCTCAGGTTTCTGTTTCTCAATAACACCATGAATGATAGTGACTGTCTCCATGATCACAAAGTCACAGCTTTGAAGCAAGGTGCCATGAAATCATACTGATACTGCAGAGTTAAATATTTCAACATCCACAAAGAAATACACAGTGCAAAGGCAGCAACAAGTTTTGAAGCCGTTACAACAGGTCACATCATGATCAGAAGGATTAACGAAGGGAACCAGACTGCAGGAGCCCGTTGTCTCTATCGGATGAAGCTGAGCATAAAAGTAGTGCACTGGTTGCAGTCACACAGCATTTTAAAGATGCACTGACTCATCAGCTGCTCTTATCGCAGTGGTGTTAGGAACTGGGCTGTTACAAAACAAACAGAAGAAGTGTGTTCTCCTTTCACCTGCATTCATTTTCACACGAGAAGAGGATTATGACATTTAAGTTTAAGTGTTAATTTTTTTCTTTTTAATTTACATAAACTGTTATATGCTTAATTTAGTCTGATACTGGACATCATGTATGAATGATTTTGCATCGCGTGAACATCTGATGCTGCCAGAGGATATGTGTCAACTCTGACTGACTTACTTCACTTTCAGTTCTTGATGACAGCTACACCGTAGCAACAACGCTGTCTGTGATGGTCCAGACTACAGTTTACAAAAATATTAAGCAAAACCGTCTGGAAAACACTTAAAACCTACCATTTAAAGGCAGTGGGGAGCAGCATGAGAGGTGAATACCACTGACTGCATTTCTAAGAAGTTTGTTTCATGTATATTTTCTCACCACTGAACAGGACAAAAACAGTTGTGTATCTCTGCAGGCAGCAAGTCTGACCTTAAACAAACACCTTCACCCCAGCATTTCATTCAGTGTTCAGCTTGACTGATTACACAAACAACTACATCCAAAGAAAATGGTTTTAACTGACAGCTTTGTTCTTCGAGAGGAAGAGAGAGAGGCACAATGACTAATTTTTCCATCAGCAGCTGCCTCCTTGATTCTGCCGATGATATTCATCTGCTGACAAATGATGAACACACTGTTTGTGTGACCTTTACGAAGCAGTGGGAGTAAAAGAGATGAAGTCACCTCCACGCAGTATGCAGTCTCTAGCTCTGAACTGCATTTACCACACTCACGGCATTAGGCACTTTCTACATACACAAGAAACAGCTTCTTATGGTTTATGACCAGCTTAAAGGAAATTAAATGACAGCTGATGTTCATGCGTGATGATGTCATGCATCAGTTCACGTGTGTAAATAGTAAAAGGCGCCATTTTGAGAATCAGTAGTAATTAGAATCCAGTATCGGTTAGCAAACCTCTCCTTAACTTTTACAAATACAGTAAATTCAAATCCATCTATATATTAACTATAAATAATGCTATCTAAATAATTATGGAATAAGTCCAAAACTCATTTTCATTTTGGTCCTGAATGAGCATGAGAGACATGCACTAGCATGTTTCAAGTAGCTTCAGCTAGCTAACTTTAGCATTAGCTTGCAAGCTAAAATGCACTTGATACAAGAATTTATACAGTGATGCTGCAGCAATATGAAGCACAGTTCATATGGACTGTTAACATTATTTGCACTGGCTTCAGCTAGGTACTTAGCTGAAAAGGCAAGTGGTGAGTGTGTTCGACCACCGGTGTTTTCAGTTACATGCTGCATGTTATGTTAACTGAACACAAGCTGATTATTTGTAGCGCTCAGTCATCTTATAATGGATATACTCTGACCTGGGGCAATGTGGGGAAACCATTAAATAAGCAAAAGACAGACAGATGCAAACGCCTAATTGTTACAGTGTTTAACAGTAAGGAAGTCATCTATCAACATCTGTCAGCTCTGCATTCCTGAACAGTCAATAAGGAATTTTCTGAAAACTGGACCAAACCAAATGTAACTTGTCTTCCACTTGTCGTTCTCCCATTGTTACGGTGCTAGGCAGGATGCCACAGTCTGTTTCATGTTCCCCTCACTTCCTTTGTACTCTTTGTCTCTTTTGCCCTTTCTCTGCTGCTCACCCTACGTCTTATCTGCCTCTCTTAGTGCTCTCTCCATCATTCTCCGCTCGGCTGCAGTCGGTCTGCAACGAGCTGCACACTCCGTTTCATCATCTCAACCTCACTTCCCCATTAAAGGACTGACCTCACCAAAACTACTATTTAAGGGAAAAAAACACTCACTCCAGGGGGTGGAGAGGGGTTGCTGAGGGCGTGTACATGTACACAAACAAGCACACACGCACGAGGATCTCCCTCCTAGCAGGGCAATACAGGAAATGATCCACCCCACCCCAGGGCTGGCAGATAATTTCAGTGTGTCATGAAGCCAGTCCCTGTGTGCAAGTCATTTCCTCTGAGGCAGCATTCTCTGATACTGTCTGCAGCCAAAAAAATTTGCACATGCATGGCAGCTACACGTATGATCATGCATGCAATGCATCCATTACATGCAAATTGTGTTCACTCAGATGTACCACAACATCTTCAAAGTACATAGCCAAAGTTTAAATCCCTGCACACTGCAGGTCTACGACATATTGAAGCTTCACTGAGGTCAGCAGCTACTTCATTGCAACACTGTAGTTGTGTTAAGCCACATGAGAGAAACACATGTTTCTAGATATGACATTTGGAATAGCTGTGCAGTGCCTCTAACTGTGAACCTGTATCTCCAACTCTATTTATATTATCTTTGGATGTTGCCATTTCTTTGTTAAACCTGTTAAGCAACACTATTTTAAAAGCAGCTGATGTCAAGTCCATTTAGTCACAGTGTGTGTGTGATGCCAGCAATGCATCCATTATACTGTAGGTCTAAGGAGGAGGATAATCAGTCACTGTGTATCAAGCATAGTTGAGATGCTGTAGCTCAGATGTCATTTTTATATCACAAAAGGCCTCAAATGAATCATACATTTAGTTTCCAATGTTGTTAAAAATTTTAAACTGAAAATATATCATTGTCATGTAGGTGTGTGCTTTTATGAGAAACGAAATCTTACTGATTTATTAAGTAATTGATTTATTGCTGTTATAATTTCAATAATTAGCTTCATAGCAATTTATGCCCCAAATCTCTGCAGCCCAAGGGTGCAGGCTAAAACCTGTTAGGTGCTGAGGTGCATCCACTTTTCTGTCCACGTTTTCCATGGATGGAAAACATGAACAACACACATTCAAAGGAAACAGAGATCATGTGTCACTAAGTACTTCAGAGGTGTTAAGTGTTTTGTGAGGAAAAGGTCACTGTGCCTCACAAAGAACAATTAATAATCTATTATGAACACACTGTTACACTCTACGTTTGTAGCTGATACAATCCCAACAACAAAGCAGCATGGCAGGTAGAGGACACTGGTGCCCTGTACTAGAACGTTCACACTATAAAAAATCCACAACTGACAAGATTCAGGTTCACGGACTTCTAACTTTGGACACGAAAAAAAAAACAAAAATGACAAAAGCAGCTCTTTGACAGTTGCCATGAGAAATACAAAGTAAACACTGTGTTGCAACACTTGGATTTGCTACAGGCATGTAGCAAGCAAACATTCCCTATCTACCAACTGGACCTCATGGTGATATAATATCTCTTTCTCTGTCATTTCTACATCTCTCCATTAAACAAGATGAAGTGCGGAGGAAGGATAAATAAATAAATACATGTTGCCCTGGTGACAGCGAGAGGTGCTGGTGGCTACGTACAACTTTATTTAACTATATTCACAGAAAATTTAAGACTTCAGGTTTGCAGAGATCCCGCAGGTCATACATAATAAGCTGTTCAGTGCATTGAAGTTACACAAGAGAAATGGCTGCACACAGCTATTCCAATTTGCTTCCATTAGCGTTACTGTTAAAAAAAAATGCCAACAAGACTCTGGAGGACATTTCTCAGCTACTAAGTCAAAGCAGCTATTTATAAATATTAAATAACTGACAAGTGCCTGGGGAGGTCTAAAGCTGGACTGACAATTTAAACTTTAATGCATTTGACATTTCTGGATCTGTTCCAGACAACTGCTGATCCTCCTTTCCTCGTCCACAGTAATGTTGGCTTCACTTACAACAAGTTTTTTTTTTGGTAACAATCGATCTAAATAATTACAAACCATGATGTCAGTTTCTATAGCACAGTTTGATATACAGGGCACTTTCCTGTACATCTACAGTAACAGGCTTACAGTAATGTCTTCCTGAGCTGATACGAGTATCTGTCCAGTTAGGCTTATCAGCACGAGTTGTTATGCATCTATTAGACAGCACTTTATCTCTGCTATACTGTAATCCAGCCGATGGGTTATGGCTGGTTGCTTAGAAACTCCTGCAAAATACAAGGAGATGAAACCGGTTGAAGCTACGGAGAAGCAGCAGGCAGGAGTTTTATAAGCACCCTGTTTCAGCACATTCTATTCTTTTCCATCTTATTTACCCAACCTGCTGCTGACATTATGGCGCTGTCGTTCTGCCTTTGCCTGCTTCCACTCTTTATCACCCTATAAAAAGCCACGTGGATCCACCACCAGTCAGGAATGTGATGATGTTAACCTGAAAGGAGCTAAACACAGTAAAGATTCACCCAACTATTCAAAGCCTCTCACACCACAAACTCTCCATGCTCCATTTGCAGTCTTTCCCCCACTAAAAAAAAAAACCTCCTATGCCCATACCCATCTCATCACCAGGCATGTGGAACAGAAAACAAGCAGAACTGCTCTGGGCTTTAAAAGGATTGAGCAGAAAGTTAATGTTTTGACTGAATTCCAGCTGTTTTAAAAATAGTTGTGGGGATAAATGGTGGGCCGGGCAGACCGAGGGGACCGTGCCAGGCAGGGCCCGTAAACTCTCCAAGAAAGACACAACAGCAGGAATCCTGCAGACTCAGAGGCTCACAAATAGCCCAGCTAACGTCTCCGCAGGGAATAACAAGAGTATGTCTTACTCTAACATTTGACAGATTTCTGTCCCATGCTCCTGTGCCCTACACATTTTTGGCACCCGTGCTTTATTATAAAGTATTGTGAGGAATGTTCCAGGAAAAAAACATAATAAAAGGGAGGACTACATGTACACAAGGTCCTGCTGGATGTTAACCATCCACCATCTCTGAACGCTCACAATGTTCCACTTAGATAAAAGAAAACAGGATAAAAGGAGGAAGAAGAATTACGGCAGCGGTCTACACAGTTAACACCGTTTCTAACTGCCATCCAACCACGCAATTTAATGCTGTCCAACATGTGCTGTCCATATTTTAAAACTTGGGTGATATATCAGGATAAAGGATGGGATGCTGGTTCCAGTCTTCCACTAAGGTCACAAGATAAATCTAAAGGCTTATAAAGATGATTGAATGTACAGAGAGAAAATCTTTTTAAGTGTTTCTGTTTACCAAATTTCTGTTATTATTATATTTATGATATTTCTTTCAGATTTCTCTCATAATTCTTGCATCAGTGCCTTATTTCAAGGGGTTCGTAGGCCAAAAAGGTTGGGAACCACTGGATTAACATATGGATTATTTTCTCAATTAAGAAATTGATAGTAAGGTCTATAAAATGTCAGAAAATAGCAATAAACAAAAGATGCAGGTCAGAATGACTAGATTTCAGCTGAGAGTTTCAGTTTCAATGCTTTGGCACGAACATGGTTAAATCTGTTTATAAATATTGTTAGCACTGGCACAAACCATATGAATTATAACTGCCAGCTTCAGCTCTGAAACACTGCTCGTCTGAACTCTGCCACGCAAATGCAAATGTTCTTCTTTGGGTTTGTTGAGGGAAATGAAAGCTGTATGAACTCACAGACAATCCATAACCGTTTGGTACTGTGTTGTGTTATTTTGTCGTCGTCACTGCTGGTTGCACACAATGCAGCTTGTGTGTTGCTAAGATCAAGTGAATAATGCGTGTGCTGGTGAAAATGAATACAAATGTGTGCCCATGAGGACCCAAGCCTGCGCATAAGCGTGTGTGTGTCTAGGAGAAAGTGTGTGTGTATGTGTAGGAGGTTGTGTTTCACCAGCAGGTTGTGATGGAATGATAACGCCGGGGCCAGATGGATGGCTTATTTGTTATGCGTGGGAGACTCCTGTTCTCTTCTCCGCTCTGTTCACTCACACCCTCACTTCAAACTAAAAATACACTGAGATACAGGTATTAAAACCCCTTAACTACCAAAGACTTTGCACAAGGCAACAACAGGATTTTGCATTCAACCACTGTCAACCACAGTGCACTGAGCGTCACTCAGTTCACATCCCTGTCACTTTGATCTGAGTGGGAAGTGAAAGTTCTTCAAAAGTCAAATCTTCTATCAGAGCTGTTACACCCAAACACTGTGCACAAATATTAGAGACCGGTTGTTGTTTTATTATCCAAAGCCCAGAAGTTTATATGGACAGGTTTGAATGACTGAACTTAAATCACACTACACTGTTGCACGGTGCTGCTGTATGAACGGCCACATTCTCTCAACCACAGTCTTTATGTCTAGACAAGGAGATTGACCAGATTAAGACAGATCTCAGAGTGTATACATATCCCTTCACATGAGAACCATATACCATCGTAAACACATCAACACACTTACAGTCCAAATTATGAGAATGGATGAGACTCGCTGCGGTTTATTTAAGGTTTTACCATATGATAAGACCAGATGGGAAACTCAATTGCAGAAAACTCGTGATAGCAATAAATATTTGAGTTTAAGTAATATTTTTGTTTTTCTGAACATACAACATGCCCATTACTTTCTGGAGTTTAAGCTCTTCCTCATTTTTTCGCATTCCTTCTCACATCCCTGTGAGGTGGATCTAGGACTTGCTCATGTCTTGTTCTATTTGTCCAGGGTATTATATAATGTGTAATAAAGATGCTGTGATGTATGTGTATATTTATTTCTGTGTGTGGGGAGGTGTGCGTGTGTGCTGGACTTTGATTTTTGTTGCGTTTGTCATCAGGCTGGGGGAATCCTTTCACCCTTTAAAGCAAAATAACATGAATCAAGAATTTAGTTGTAGGTATACAGTAAACAGCTGTCTGATGCATCACAGCAGCAGATCAACAACAATCTCAACTTTTCAGCCAGTTGGTTAGCACAGATCTTGTCTTCAAAAGGTAAATACAGTGAGGTTGCCGGGCAAGCAGCTGAGACTCCAGGAAGTAACTGCTGCCGGGAAAGACATGGTGCAGCAACTAATCCCCCATACAACCACAACATGTCATCTTTACACTTTGGTTTTTGACTGGATTAAGCAAACGAGATATAACGTGTATATACATGTGTGTGCTGATAAGCAGATTTTATCTAACCAAGTCTAGCCAGCTGCTTCAAACTGTAGGACACGACATGAGTGCTATCAATTTTCTCATCTAAACACCTTTAGAAAGCAAATGGGGGTATTTCTCAAAATGTCAAAACTTTAATAACATAAACTTCCAACTGAAGCAACTGGATGCAAAAAAACTCTGGTGGGCCATCTATGGCTTTAATAAACAGGGAAAACCCTGATCAAGTTTCCTCCTTCTGACCACTAAACAAGACCAGACGATACATAACTGAAGTCAAGAGTGACATTTTCAGACTGCACACCCAGAAGACGCCAGGTCTTCTTGACTGAAGTGGAGTGAAACCCTCTGACAAAAAAAAAACAAAAAAAAAAACATGGAGAGGCCTGACCGTCTCACCAGAGGAGGTGTGGAGTAGAGAGACTGGCTTGTTTTGCAGGAAAAAAAAATTGGCTGGGGCCACCGTCCCCAGTGCCTTATAAGGCAGTGTTTCTATCCAGCTAGCACACTGAAGCCGGGACTGCTGCTGCTTGCCTGAGAGCAACTCAACTGCACTCCAGAGACGAAGCGGACACTCAGATTGACTATCAGGGTAAAGACCGAATAAGACACAGAGGTGTAGCTTTTAAAGAACTACACATTAAAAGGAAGAAGCTCCAGTATAGGGGGGGGGGGTAAGATAAGAGGAGTGAAAAGGAACAGAGAATATGGAGACGACAGGAGATGCTGGGTGAGGACAGCAGTGATAAACACGAGGTGGGAGGAGAGTGGACAAAACAAGGAGAAAGAAACAAACAGAAAATACATGAATGGAGATGGATGAGAAACAAACACAAGGAAGGGGAGAGGAGGGAATGAAATGAATGACGAACACTGAGAAAAACTAAGCAAGTGTATTACTTATGTGTATTATAATGGCTTTGTCACCTAGATCTGAATAAAGAGAGCATCATACTGAATAGATATAAAAGAGACGTCCAGTGGACTGCTCCCAACAGAAGATCTGGAAGACATCAGACCAACTCTTAGATATTCCATATCTCACATCCTTCACACTTAAGTGCGGTGCATGAAGTTATCTCACCGTACCCAGTTTACAGCTGGCTCAAAGGGCTCTGGACTGGAGCTACAGCTCAAATACCTGCAGTTTGTTTAACCAGCGTGAGAGGAGGGGCAGAGCTGCAGGCCAAGAGAGAAGCAGAGCCAAAGAAAAAGAGATAAGGCTGAAAAGTGAAAGGGGAAAGTGCAGCCATTCGCAGGGACTTTGAGCCCCATATATAGCTGCCAACTATTTACTCAATGAGGTCATTTCCTTCAGGACGGCATGCGACTTGCAATCAAGTGTCCATATTTTATGTTATTATCTCAAAGAAATGCCCTTTCTTTTGCTTGCCCTCAGCAATCCCTCCTTCTACTTGGAGCTGCCAATTAAGTCCCGTACTTCAGCAGTGCTGTGTTTCCAAATAATGATCGCCATAGTTTGCACAGAAGGTTGCTGAGACTTCAGGTTACATTCATTTAAATCCTGATAAAGCTAATATAGTGATTTATAACTTTTATGACCACAGGTTATGGTGGCATTAAAGCCATTTATTCTGTAAGCAGGGGTGAATTAGGGGCTCGGTACAGATGGCAAAATGGTCAGCTTTCTTAAAGGGAAGGTCACTGAGTTTACTTGCTGCAGATTCCTCCCTGTCAGCTTTCCGTATCCTCGGGGGTAGTCAGCCCACTGCTCCTGAAATTAATTACTAAGCTTCTCTAAGTTGTTCTGTAGGAGGCTACACACTAGTCAACAAAGCAGCTTCTTCCAGTTTTATTTATATATTTTTTGCTGTTCCTATGCCACAATAGCATGGTATTTGTGATTCATTGTTTACCAAATATGAGCCTGTGAGCAATTATTAAGGCACTTAAACTATGCATGTTCTTATTTCACCTGCAAAAAAGGACATTTCTAAGCCTTGAGTGTTTGCGTGAGTGTGTTTGAATCCCACCCTGAACAGCAAAACTACTTGATCCCAGCAACAGCACCAAGGCTGCTAAAAATGGAAAACTGCAGCCTGTTCTCTCCCACGTATGCTTCCCACTCAACTTTTGTCTCAAACACTCAACACCTCTATCTCTCTGGCTGGCGTGCAGGAAGTAAACACCACCAGTGTTCAAGCAAGTATTCTGCTAAGTGTTCTAAGAGAACAGGGAATAGGCCAAGCCTCAAGTAGCATGGAAGGGGGAACAGGGCAGGGGATGGACAGGGGGCCCCAACCTAGATGGGGCCCATTAAAAGGGGTGAGGTGATGCTTTTTAAGATAGTCCTGACAGTGTGTTTGCCCTCTGTCAGATCCAGTTAGGGGTCCCAGAAATTCAAACACCACCACTAGAACAGATGTAACTTCCCAGCTAATGAAGGTACTGGGACACAGTGCTGGCTCTGAACTACAGTTAGGGGAGAGGGGCCGAAAGGGACAGATCTGTTACTTCCTGTGGAGAAACGTCCATAACCAGCACCAGAATTTATTTTCATGAAAAAGGGTTAATCCAAAGTGTCAGAAGATCTTCTTTCTTATTTCAGTCCAGTGTCACTGATATAAACTGGTATAATGGAAGAAATTTTCCACTGCCCTTATGCAGTTTTATGTCATTACAAAACTTGCCAAAAACATCTGTCAAAGATTGCATCCCTTGAACATCTATATAAGACACAGGTCACAGTATTACAGTTTAAGCCTTGTTTCCACTGCAAAGGATTGAGCCAAATAATATAACTTTATACTCCAAAACAAAGCTGTAACTTCTATTTCCAAAAGGGGACAATGGTTTCCCCTTTCCACTGATATGAGTTGGCATCAGATCTTATCAGCACAGGAAATTTCAAAAACAAATACCCTATTTTGGTTTCGCATAGTGCTCATGATCCATTAACAGTACTTGAGCATCCACAGCCTGATAGTCAGACAGTTATTGCTATTTTGTTTCATGTCATCACATCTCTGTTGAACTGGTGAACAAATCAGACATGTGGGTGGTGAATCAAAGGTCTTCACCGGGCTGCTCGTCCATCTGAGTCATTTAAGTCCATTAATTCTTTGAATTTTACACCATGACACATAAAGGGCTGTATAAATAAAGCTACTTCAGTCTTATAAGTGCACACAGAAGGACATAAGACTTTGCTGGTTAACAGCTGAGAAATCTGATTGGAATCTCACGACTTGTGACCACTTCAATTCACAGGACAGAGGGTAGGAAATGCACCAGCTCACTTCCTGTAAGTTTAGGACCAGCTCGTCAGAAAAGCTTTTCACTGGAATCAGTATGATTCTCATGTCATATGAAAATGAGTATCAGTCAGGATTTCTGTAATATTTGGGAATTACAGAAGACAATTTACTGAGCTGTCACATTAAGTCAGTCACTGACAGGCTGCAAACTGTGCGACATGTAAACATATATATTTTATAATGAAATTTGCGTCAGACATTTTTTATTTTACCAAATGATCACTCCAGTTTATGTGGGATATTAATGATCTTATTTAGCAGGGAATAAAAGTGTAAATATTATATCATACATGTTTCCCAACTGACCAAAATCCTGTCCAGAAGATGCACAATTTAAGGTTCAAAAGACAGTTTAATAGTGGGTGGACAACATTTTCCTAATCATCTATCAGTGCAAGAAAACCAGACTAGGTTTGAGGATCTAATGGGCTGTCCAGGTCTGGTGGGCCCAACTGTTTCCATGCGGGAGTTTTATCCGGAAATATTAGTCTCCACAAACACAGAGCGGGTCATTCTCTGCAAGTTAATCCTAATCTGTGGACGCGCATCACAGAGCCCCACACTGCACCGTCTGAGCCCGGTCTGAACTATTAATCAGGCCTATGTACAGTATGTCCACCATGAGGCTCTCAGCCTGGCTGCTCTTTCCAAAAACGGGTTTATTTAACATCCGATTACAGGACACTATGGAAACTGTGCAGTTTCATAACTGGTTGAAATGAGGAAATCCTAATAATCCTAATAATAATTATAATAAATAATACCATGCAACATCACAGTGTGCCTAAGGAAAAAAAACAAAGCTAACAGCTCACAGCAGGTTATAATTAGGAAATAAGAAGGATGTAAATGCCAGTAGTATAACGTTACCTAAGTGTGTGCATACGTGTCTAGCGTTTCAGCGAACACACAACATGGCATCATTAATAATCCATGAGGTGTATCCCACTTAAGTGGACTTACCAGTAAACTTTCCAAGTTTACGGAAGATCTGGGGTCTCTGATCATGTCCTCCAGCTTCTTCAGCCGGGTTTCAATCCTCTTCTCGGCGCCCAGCGACATGACGGCGGCGGCGGCGGCGGCGGCGGCGGGTCGGTCGGTCAAAGCAGAGAAGAAATACGGACAGGTTTCCCAAAACTGTTTGAGTTTACATGTGAAACCTCTTTGTTAATGGCCGTGGGCCTAGCGGAGCAGCCTTGGGCTCGCAGCCCACCCAACTCGCCTCCAACAGGAATAGTGTGCACAATGAAGAGAAAATATTCCCAAAGCAGAGAGACTCCCCGCTCCCCCCACCCCCCAAAAAACAAAAAAAAAAAAAAAAACTTGTGTGAACAAGTGAGCGGGCCTTCAGTTAGCCAGCATGAGCTAGTAAACACAACGTTACACTTGAATTATCACCTCCCGTTAAGTGAAAGATGCATTTTTTTCCCCAACTCGGCGATAAAGTTTGAATTTGGAGATACCAGCAACAGGCAGCAGGGCGTTTTCTTTGCCCCCTCTCCTCCCCTTCCCTTTGGCTTTTTTTTTTTTTTTTTTTGGCCGCTTGGAAAAGCTTTGGACTCGCCTTTTCGAGAAAACCCCGCTTCGTTTCACCCCAATCAATGATGTTTGGAGCCCGTTAGTGTCGGAGTTTATCCTCAGTGCTGCCACAGGTCTGAAAGGGCGATAATGTCTGTTCTCCCGCGCTGAATCTTTAATAAGCACACACTCTCTTCCCGGATGTCTCCTCGCATTTTCGCATGTGTCCTCTCGCGGGTGTCTGTCCCCGTTACCGTTTTTTTTTTTACTCACGAAAAATTAAGAAGTTTTAATTGGTCGGAGAAAAGTCCTCCGGCTGCTGAATTCTTCACCGCGCAGTCAGACCTACACACCAACACACACACTGAGTCTGAAAGTCTTTCTCCTCCCCCTGACATCAACACACCGAGGACTCAGTTACCCATAAGCCATCTGTCCTGTCCTCCTGCACTGCACCTCTCTGCCTTTCTCTCTCTACCTGTATTTTAGCTGTTTATACTTTAAAACAATTAGCTGATATTTCATATGAAATTAAATATAGCTGGCTGTTACTCCCACAACTTTTCTACTGTTAGATTTTAAACGTTAATTTCTACTGCTGTACCCTTGGGATTTGCAGACAAGGTTTCCGTCTTTCTCTCTGTAAGATTCACAATTGTTGGTAAAAATTAAACCTAATGGAAGGAATCCCAAATCAACATCACAGTACACTATGTTGAGCATATTTTCCAGACCCAAGGCCAATTTGTCCACCAATATTCTCCAGGGTGATTGACTATTACAGTTAGTATTTAACCTGCTTGTAATTAACAGCTGTTAAAATCATGGTATCAGAAATAATAATATTAAGGATAATAAGCAACCTAAGGGGTCTCAGACAAAATGGTTAACAGTTTCTTTTCATTAGGATTAATTAGGCGAAAGTTTTATATGACTTTATGATCCCAGTTACAGAAAAAAAAGAGACTGATAAATCTGGCAGACTGTGTGGGTGTGTGTGTGTGTCTGCTTGATTTTTGTCAGTGTGGGAGTTTGTGTAATCAAAACATGTTATCACCTTCACCTGCAGCGGCTTGACGGTTGTAGCTTTATTATCATTTTTATTGAACTGCTGTGTCATTAATCTGTTTTGCTGCTGTCAACAACTGGCAACAGTCATTCAACTTGTATCCATTTACATCTGTTATTCAATGCACCACTCCTGTGTGCTTGCCCCTTCCAAGGGAAAAAAATCCTGTATCACTAACAGGAAGTGATGCTTTTCACATTTTCTTTATATGGAAGTACAGTTAGTTTGTATGTGGAGCGACAGCCACGGTGATGGAACAGGCAAGCGCATAAATGGAAGAAAAAACCCAGTACAGCAACAGATGTACTGTTTGTTTGAAAGGTGAAATCTGGGCAATGTCACACGAAACAACACAGGAATGAGCTGCTGGAGACACAGACTAAAGAAACTGCAGTTCTACCTCACATCTCATCTTTTCACCTGAAAAACTGAACCAGGATGTTTTCATCATTAACGTTTCATCACTTCACAGTGGGACAGATAAAGCAACAGATTAGACAACCACTGTCTGGAAACCATATCGACGCTTGGTGAAGATCACTGAATCTTGACTCATCGGTTCAGATCACCACAGGTTCAGATTATATAACTCCTATAGGATAGTGGATAGCAAAAAGATGGTATTATAATGCATATTGTTGACCCATGATCTTGTATGACCTTTATTTGATCAGTTGTATAAACCATAAAGCTGCAAACGATCAAACTTAGCAGGTCATTTCTGTGAATGTGGATGATGTTATTTCACCAGTTTCCAGTACCATTCAGCTTGTTGATGTTCAAATCAGTCAAGTGATATTAAAATATTTTTTTAATTGTTTAAATTTTCTTAGGCATTTATGTGATTGCAGTTTTAGAATCATTTTCACAGAGGAAACTATTATAGTAAATATTGTTTCTGGGTATAATAAGGATTGAAAAAAGAAATCAGTGCAACATTTTTAAGAGGCACTGAGTCACAGTGTGTGCTCTGACAGTCTGCATTAGACCACATGAAGATGTTTATGTCAGTGATCATGAAAACACAACCACTCATTGTGCCACACTGTGGATCTTTTGGCTGTTGATGCCACTGAGGAGGTGGTGGCCAACAGCAAGAATAGTTGCCATATACTAATACATGGATGATAAACGGGGACAGTGCAGACACACAAGAGGCTCATCTACTGTTTGATATCATGTTATAGAGGCCTGAAAACTGAATGAGTCACATGTGCTCATAGTTCACAGTCAGTAAGAGAAACAAACAAACTGCACCCCTGCTGACAGTGCTCCAATTTCTCATTAAATCTCACACAGACACATCTTTATCACAACATCTGCTTGTGAATAGATCAGTCAATCAGGAAAATTAAATTTGAACATGTTTAAATTTATGGTTTTGAATTGTTCATTTTATGTGTACTGATGACGTTACATGTCCAGTGAAAGCATGCTGTGTTACTAATAATATTAGCAGTGGGTCTGCTCTGTCCTAATGTCACAGTGAGCCATGACAGCATGACCATGAGCCAGCATGGACAATACTAGGATTGATTTTATTATTTACACCTCTGCTGTCCTACTGTGACATGTCAAAAAGTCTCCTGTGAAAAAGGTGAAAATGTAGGACTGTTTTATAAAGACTGCTGAGGGTATTTTACTATTATTTACACTGATAATGTGTTATTAGTCTGCATAATATTCTAAACATAATAATACAATGATGATGATTTTTTAATATAAATATAGGAATGTATTTGTGTGTGTCTGGTAAAGGTTGTGAGCAAAATATAAGGGATGCCTGTAGTCTGATCATTTTCAACAAATCTTTCAAAAAAAAAAAAGATTTCCCCTCAAACAAACATATTCTTGACATTGCAATGTAATGTAATGTGTGCATACATTGTGGTAAAATATCAAGAGCTGAATTGTTTATACCTCCCCTTTGAGGAAACCCAGCAGTCTCCCAGTATTACATCCCTGCTGAGGAGTGGGTCAATACTTTCAGAAGCCATGAGATGGTGCCATAGACCATTAAATTCTCATTCCTCATCTGCAGGTTGTCAGAAACCTTTCCAACTGAACACATTAACAAATGAGATCAAAACAGCTGAAGTTATCAAAAAAAAAAAACAAAAAAAAAAACACTTGTGGTGGGTGTATTTCTAAAACAGATAATACCCCATTGTCACCACATCATGTCTTCTGGTGATTTATTTATAATGTTTTGGAAATAACATTATTTTGTATCATTTTATCACTCCATGTTAACCAAATTATAAATTATTACTTAATTACTAGCATCACTGGTGGACTAATTGTCAATGAGTAGTAATTACTGTGTTCATTTTTAATGCAATTTCTTTCTTTTCTTTTTTTTAGCTCACTCTGTCATCAATATTTAAATGGTATAACCAAAGCTTAACTGCTTATGAATGATTCAGTATTCTAAAATGTGTTTAAACATGTAATTTCTTGTGCATTAATTTTTTACAACATTTTAGCATGACTGTAAGCATGACTGTGTTTGACTGGCAGGTCTTGTGTCATTCTTGATTTTTAGGGGCAGTGCTTTTTCGGTTGCACCTTAAAACTTTTTTTCAAAATTGGCTGACCTGATTTTCATTCCTTAAATTCCTTCGTTCTTTAAATGTAATTAAATACAGCTGTTAACGGGAAATATCTTAGATTCTCAGATATCAGTTGTTATGTCGTGGACTGAATTTTTTTTTTTCATTAACATCATATAAAATTAAATTAAATTAAAAATGTAATACTGTAAACTGCAAAAAGTGTGCACTTTGCACAAATGTATTACTTTTTACTGAATAATTTCCTTTGTGCTTCATGCTTTTGTCTTTGTGTTCATGTAAGAGATTTTATTGTAGAAAATTTTGTCTACATAATGTGACGCCTCTGAAATCCACATGCAACTTATTAATCGTGATTTTCACAGGTTTCCATTGACTTGCTGACAGGTTGTAAATTATGTGGTGAATCAAGTCAAAATCTCCCAATAACCAGTGCTAAAAGAAACATCTTTTCAGTTTACCATCATCTCTTAACACAGTGTTTCTTCTACATGTACACAGACATGAAACTGAACAGATAGGACCCATCTGAAACAGAGTTGTGTGTTCCTCTTATTTATTTGTCTTCATGAGCAATTCACTGGATAAAACAAATACTGTTACAACACAAAAGATGATTATTTTCCAAAGCAATTTTGGCCACCTGTTATGTACATGTTACAACGTCATAATAAAAAGACAGAAGATCATGTCCTCATATCACTGTTTTCTCCATTTTAATAATTAAAAAAGCATTTCACTGTTCACCAGGCATTTACATTGGAATAGAATGCTCAGGTCAAACCACCTTCATTTTTTTTATTATTATTATTTGCAAATGCAAAACTTGTCAACAATAAATAATATTATAAAATGTACACAAAAAGATTGACAGTCCACCACGAGTTAAAACGTTGAACAGATTGGATGTTTAGGAACAAGAAAGTTGGGAGGAGGGTTTCTTCTTAGCAAAAATGTGACAGTCCATACAAGTTACAGAAAAAGCTGATCATCTATACATTGACACTAGCAAGATAACAAAGTTGTTGTTTCTGGTATATTTCATTTTGTACAAAGAAGGGAGAGTCTTCTTTACAAGCGAGCATCATTGTCTTAACTGTAGAGATTATACAAGCAAGAGTTAAGGCAACTTCTCTGTTGTTTTTGAAAAGTAACACGAAGTCATGTCATGTTTCATTTTGTCTGTGGACCACTCGTCTCTATAAGGTTTGGAGTTAGTTGTCATTGCATAATTCAGGCTGTTGACCCGGCCTGTAGTCTATCATCAAAAAAGGAATGCTGGAGATTTGTCAGGAGTCTGTTCGTCATCACAAAGACTGATTCAGTGGTCCAGGATTTCCAAGTGAGAGTTTGGGTTTCATATCTTCACTATCTGTCTCAGACATGGACAGTATAACGTTTGTAACGCCAACACAACGTGCCGCAGATTAGGATCAGATGTAAAAATGCATGTTGTTTTGTCTGCGTGTGTCTGTATATATGTGTGTGAAGGTGTCAGGCAGGAGGAAAAGCAGACATAACAATGGATTTTGGATAGTTTCTTATCAGAAGTCAAGTCAAATTTTTTTTATATCCTTACGAGATTTCTGGAAAACAGAGTGACCCACATAGAGAAAGGCTGGGAGATCAGCCAGTAGTCAGACTAAACTTGTAAATTTGACCTGATGATGGCACCAGAAGAAAGATCAGGGAAAGGTCATCAAAACAATTAGCATTTTATTTCTCTGGCGAACAAATTTAAAGGAATATTTTCACATTTTGTGAAATACATTTATGAAGCTACAGCCAGCAACCAGTTAGCTTAGCTTAGCATAAAGAAACAGTCTGTATGCTAAGCTAAGCTAAGAGGCAGCTGGCTGTAGCTTCAAAATTTATGTACAAATATGAGTGTAGTATTGATCTTTTCATCTAATTCTCTGTAAGGAAACAAATATGTGAATGTCTCAAAACTATTCCTTTTAAGCGAAATCTGAAAAATAGTTTGGGATATTTTATGTATAAAGTTGATATTTTGTCCTGAGGGTGGTGCTAGAGGAAAGCTACTGGAGAGTTCAAACTGGAAAGGGTCCATGCTCTGATTAACATCGGTGTGCTCAGTACATTTTATGGCAATCTACCCACATGGGCACCATTAATCTCTGCTGCCAAAAATGTTATCAGATGTTATCATAAACACCATTTAACAACTTTTTACACTCAGCCTTTTGTTTTTTAAAATGCTAGCATTCTGTCAGCTCTGAGCAGTTAACACAGGAGATGATTTTTGAAATCTTTGATCTCCTCAGTCAACAGCTGAGATCATTTTTAACTGCACGGTACAGAGTAATGGGCAGGCCCCACACTAACACATAATAAAGTGTAACTTGTGGTGCTCTTTTGTATAGCGTTGTTGTTGCTTCTATTGAAGATGCTCAGGTAATGAATGTACTCTGGATTTATTTATTTAAACTAAACTCATGAATTGATAAAGAAATCTCAGTTTTGGAACAGGGGTGCAACTGATTAATTTCTGTTCTTCCTGTATGAACTGTAACTTAAGAAATACAGAGCATATGAAAATCTGTGAAAGAATTAGAGAAGGGAGAATTTCTACTCATGACCAAATGCATTTCACCAAAGAGTAAAGAGGACAGAAGCAGGCAGCATAAAAAGAAAGTTTTCTCTGCCTTTGCTTGAAGAGAAATGAAGCGATGGCAAGGAAATGCTCAAAGTGACACCAAAGCTGGGCCTTGGCAAGAAGCAAGCTAAGCCTAAATGCCTGACTAACAGGCAACAGATAGAGTTGCACACTGCTTATTCTGAGTCAACACTCTGTAATCTCAACTGGGCTCTCTGCTTGCACCTGCCTCACACACACACACACACACACACACACACACACACACACACACACACACACACACACACACACACAAAGTTAAATTTACTATGTGCATTGTGTGTGTGTGTGTGTCTGACACCATAATGTGTGCTTATTATGTGTGGATAAGTGTATGAGTAAATGTTGGGCCTCATTTGGACAAAGAATGAATCACACAGTGTCTCATCAAGACAGAATGAAATAAAACAAAGGTTGAAGGTTTAACAGTGAGATAGGACAAGGTTGCAAAGCAATGTCCACATCTAGTGTAACACGTGACCGAGAATCCTTCAACTGCTGCATTTTCTTTTTAATCCAGAACTTTACTCGCAGTGTCACATATCATAGGCGTTTTATGGAGTGAGTAAACCATAGAGAGATAACTGGGTAATACTGTTTTTGACATCTACTTGTGTTCTCCTCTATCTTCCTTTCTTTTTAAAAAAAAAAAGTGCTTGGTATTTTGGCAACTATAAATTATCTTCTCAAATCTTTAATTTGAAATCCCATTTCCACTGAAAACTAGGTGACATGTTTTGTTTCAACACACCAGAGGCCTTTGGCATATGATAATACCTTGTATCGAACTGGTAAAATGTACCTCCTCCATAGGAGTGTAAACTAAATGCTGGCTTTGTTTGATGGTGTCCCAGCTCACAGGCTTAAGCCACAGAGTAACTGGATCAGATCAAACTGGATCGGTAACAGTTTGTGTTGCTTTTACTTAAAATGACCCAAAAGCTGTACATAGAGCACAACATTGAATCAAGGACAACGCTGCCTTTAGATTTGGCTTAAAAGAAATAAGAATTGGCAAAAAAAAAATTAAGTAACTTGGCAGGATCAGTGCACAAGCAAGAGGCAATGAATAAAGATTTTCCAAATTATTTTCCAAATGAATCCGTCTTCAGTGTGTTTATTTTTGAAATATTTCTGCAGTGCTTCTTCAGCAGTTTTTCTCCAGGTCCCAAAAGAATTATTTATGAAAGAGCTGGCTGTCCCCCGGCCCCCTCGAAATTCAGTGCAGTCAGTCTCAAACTAACCCATGACAGGAACATCACTGGTAATGTATTATAGAAAAGATTAAGTACTAGCCTGCGGTAGCAAGTACCCATTGCAGGTTGGCAGAGTTTCTACATTGCCATGCCATCCCAGTTGTTTTGGAGGTGCAGTAAGCCTTGAAATGTTCTCAACATTTCAAGCAGGGGTGCGTGATACTGTTTGAGCGTACAAACAGTATTCCAGAGGCTGTGAAAATGTAAATAGTACGAATGATTATCATGACAACTCATGTCTCATTCCTGTGTAACAATATATATATAAATTCAGTGAAGTGTCCTAGCAAACAAATAGATGCCACAGGAAAATGGCAGAGATTGCATGATTCCACCCACACACCATCACTTGCTGGTGAAGGTTAATATTTTATCCTCCAGTTTGCTAATTCAATAGGAAGAATTCTCAACACAACTGATGATTTTATGTCCAAGGACAGTTTTCTAACTTCTGATTGAAATGGCTCTTTAAATTGTCCTTCATATTAACTGTATTCATGCTTGTTATGTTTTTTTTTAGCTACCACCCATCAAAATCACCACACTTGGCGTCAGGTTGGCAAGCACATTTTTTCTCTGGTTGTGGATAAGCAAAGTCCAAGAGGATAGTACAGAATTTCTGCTATTTTTGTGACATTAGTCCATACCTTAGTGACAAGTTGTATGAGGAAAAAAAACACTTACTGGAGCAGAAATTTTGTACCTGTGGTGTGGCATCAGGCTGGACAAAAACAGGAGCATTTCATAGAGGGATGGAAAACTCTCTTTGGGCTCAGCAATTTCCCACCAGTGGCTTTGAATATCAGACACTATAGTGCATTCCATAGTAACAGACAAAACAGAGAGCACTTACTTTGATAGGGGAGAGTGGAGGGTAAGGTATGAGGGGCAGTGTGGGCTGAGAGTCTCTAAATGAGGAGAGAAGCAGCGGGGTAAAGTCCTCCTGTTGCAAGGGTATACTGTCTGCAGTTCAAAGGTGAAACGATCCTGCTGACCACGACATCAGGTCTGTAGAACTTCAGTCCATTAGAGTATCTGTCACACAGACAAAAGGAGTCCTGTCCGCTCTACTACGATACACATGAACATGTTTGGTTGGGCTCTTGTCAGTCGTTGAAGGCGTTTTGTGGTGCTGGTAGACTGGACAATGGATGAGGACGAGAACAAAGAGTGTGTGTATGTGTGTGCGTGTGAGTGTGTGCACGTGTGCAGTGGTGTGGTTGGGAGGGGTGGGATTAGGAGGTGGGGGTGGACAAGTAAGTGTCGTTGATGGCACTGCGTCCCTCAGAGCTTCCATCTGTGAAACAGAGTGGGAGGAGAATTAGACTGAGTCAGTGGGTGAGCAAACCCCTACCCCCCCACCCCTCCCAAAAAAAGCTGTTTTGGGTAAAGTGGATGCATGAATTCAAGCAGGCAGCCCCACCTTCAAATTTAAGTTAAGCAGGAGAATAGAGGGTGTTTGGTTTAGAGCAACAGTTTTGGTGTGAAAACCATTAGGCTGAAGAAGACGCTGATTTTCAGCAGTGCTTCCGAGTCCTGGGTTTATTTTCTTTTGTACACGCAATCAGTATCAGCTTGAGGACACTTTTGGGCAAATAAAGAATAAAATATTCAGCGTCTGCTTCTCTGGTGGCATAAATTTTACATAATGTTTTAGATATTTCATAATGAACGCCTTGTGTTATTGGCGACAAGAAGCAAAGGTGAGACTCAGAAAACAGATTTGTGCATTCTCCCATATCAGTAATCAAACATTGTGCATCTGAAGGTTACAGCATATTTTCTCCACCACTTCCATGGTTCATTTCAGCTGCTGGTGAGCTTTTAGCAGTACTAATGATTTCCATCTTTTGACCTCATTAATTACTCTAATTCAGAACACTCACCTCATGTTACCACAACTTGAATTGGTCTTCAATTGCTCTTGAAAACAATTTTATTTAATTAACAACGCGACGAGTGCATCATTAAATTTGTTATTAATGTGTTGAATAAATACTTCGACATGAAAGACTTCCCATTTCCCTTCTGAAACTTACAGAGGTAATCTGCCAGTCAAAGTAAAGCAACAAGTACTCTTCCTTTAAAATGAAAATATACAGTAGTTAAGTTCCCTTGTGCTCTCTAAGTGCTCGGCTAAGACACCTGGGGAAATCCTAGAAATCCCCTGCATCATCGAGCATCATGTATTAACGCCTCCTTTTTAGGTGTGCCGTTTCATTTCATCTTTTCACAAATGGGCTTCATATCATGTTCCCTCCTGGTTCACTAACCCCTTAAGAGGCTTTTCAGCGTCAGTTCCATAGAGTGCCCCCCCAAGTGACATTCAAATACATCGCCTGCACACCTGTCACAGTGGAGTTAAAGCTTGGGAACATGCACTCTAACATCACTTTTGCATAATAATTCAGCCGATATGTGTCTGACCTGTATTAAACTGTGTGAAGTTATGCTGCGTCTGCCCTTGAATCGAGTATCGTGTTTTTCTGATAAAATGATCAGCCTTATTGTGCTGTTTCAAAATGATCATGATACACTGGACAGAAATAACCCTGTTGCCAGAATTTTCCAAATTTTAAGATGATGAGTATGAATAGTAAACAACTTGTTAAAGAACATTTTGGATGTAAAGAAGATAATTTTAAATAGTTCAAAGAGACACGCTGGGGGGTGACAGAAATTTGAAACATAAAAACTAACTGATTATTTAATGGGTACCCTGCTGTGAGCTACAAAATGTCACTGAATAAATTTGTGTGACTTTATACTTATGCGAGTGTGCAAATACAAAGTGCACAACTGCATAAAGGTGTGGGAGCATGCTGGGTTGAACCCACCTCATTTATTTTGATTGCGGATTCGCAGGCACCTCCTCTTCAGCGGCGGCTCCAGCTCTGGGCTCCCAGCTGCTGATAAAGGTGCACTGATGGAACACGACAGGATGGCCGTCTTGTCAGCGCTGGGCTTTGGCACAGGCTGGATGACCACACAGCCTCCAGTAGACAGCAACGGAAGGGCATAGGCATGCTCACCCTCCTCCAAGTTGGAGTCAGGGTCTGGCTTACCCTCTACTGTGTTTGCCATTTCGTCTTGTGCTGAACCCCGCTTCCCAGACTCCCAGTCTCCAACTGAGCAATTGTTCTCTTTCAGTGCTTCATGCTCCAGCTCTCCGTTGGCTGGCTGCTCCTCTGCCTCTCCTTCTCCTGCAATCCCATCTCCTTTTCTGTCTGGACAAGACTCAAAGGCAGGAGTGAGAAGCGAATGCCATCCTGTACCATTGACTATGACATTACATGGGGCGCCAGGGCTAGTTTGGAGTGGGGGCAGAGGTTGGGGCTGGGTCCGTGCTGTGCTGGGTAAGGGTGGTGGGGTAAGGTTGGAGACAGAGGGTTTTAACTGGGTCACTGGAAGATCAGCATCGCAAGAAGGGCTGTTGTTGCTGGAGGGTGGGCCTGATGATTCCAGTGTGTTGGGGTGTGTAGCCCCTTCCAGCTGCGGAGCACTGAGGAGGCCCTGTGAGAGGACTCCCCCCCCCCCATCGCGAATGGTCTTCCCTTCCCTCCCCAGCCCAGCAGCCGGCGGAGATCTTGATTCAGCCTCTGCCTCTATTTTGACCTGGACCCCAGGTAGCATCCTCTGAATTACCTGCTGTTGGCATGATCTCTGGCCCACAGTTAGATCAATCACACCATCCATAAGTCTGGGGCTGCGGGTTAGGCACGGGTTGCCCGAATTTTCCTCAGCCTTCACAGTCAAGTCCACGAGCGCCGTCCTGCTTCTCTCTGAGCGTACAGGAGAGAGACGCTCTGCACCAGCTGGCTCTACTTTCTGCTCCCCTCTTTCACCTCCAGAGGAACCTGGAGAGTGGGGCCCAGAAGCTGAAGCTTCTGATGACTCTGGAGCACTGCGGACAGAGCCATTGCTCTCTGGCTGGTCCCTGGGAGATTTGGGGTTCAAGGGAATTGGGATTGGAATAGGGATGGGAACTGGGAGGGGTACAATGACGGGGTAAGGGACCAGGAGAGTTGGTGGGGGTACCAGTGGGGCCAAGGACGGCATGCCAAAGTTCATCATTGGGGGCAGGGGGATGGGTCCGTTGGGCATCATGTTGACTGGGGGAAAAGGTGGCAGGCCTGGCATGGGGAGACCAGGGTGGGGGGCCATCATGCCAGGGTTGGGATTGGATGAGGGGTGGACATGCGGAGACAGCAGGGGCCTGTGCATGGGGCTTGATGCTGGACCAAGGGTCCTTGGAGGAGGTGGTGGACCAATACCAGGGATGATAGGGTTTGAAAGTGGACTGTTGGGCCCTGCTGGGTGGGCAGAGGGGCGAAGAAATGGTGGACGGATCTGTTGCATCATTTGATGCTCCATGAACAGAGGCAGGGGCATAGGACCCCGGGGTGTCATTACCATGGGAGGGCTACCAGAAGGAACTCCAACTGGTGGGTGCAAAGCGGGAACAGGTGGAGGAGGAAGCGTGGGGCTCTCGTGGGGTCTGGGTGTGGGGATCTTGGCTGAGGAAGAGGAGGATGGGGAACAGACGGCAGCAGTGTCTGAGGGTGAGGTGGCAGAAGAAGTGGAAGGGGCCAAAGCAGAAGCGCTGGAGGGCCCCCCTGGTGAGGGTGCTTTACGACGTAGGTCCGTTAATGGCGTTCCCCAGGATTCAGGAGTGAGCAGCTGTACACCCCCACTGCACTCCGGCTTACCCTCCCCACCAGGCCCGTGTCCTGGGTTACACAGTGCCCCAGGCAGCGCGGCCTGGGTCTCCTTGTAGAAAATGTCCATCTTATATTGGTTCAGGCATTTGGCACTGCAGAACTGCAGCCTCCGCTCACCAGCACCAAAGTCCAGGTACTCCTTAGTGTGGCGAATGTGTTTACACCAGTCACACACCTGCAACAAAAACACACACAATACACACAGAGTATCAGCACCTGTCACTCTGCATACAAAAGACTTCTAATTTGCTCTTGATGAAATACAACACAGTCTCCTTTGAAGTAGCCTGGTAAAGCAGAAGCTCAGCCTCCATACCATCTGGAGATAAACACATTTTAAAAAGATTCTTTTTAAGGAAACTGGAGCTGTTTCTAAATACTTTCACAGATCTGTCGAGAGCAAACACTTAACTTTGGAGTCTGTATACATGCACATGCCTGTATATATGCAATTTGTGTAATGTATTGTGTGTGTTTGGCCATGCACCTACAGTGATGTGTTTTCTCTACTGAGTGGTAAATGTGCACATGATGGCATTCTGCTGCTGAGCGCTACTGAAGTGACTTTGTCTTTGACTTTCTGTCCTAACAAGGAATGCCCATTTATACCTTCTGTTGGCAATAAAGACACTCTCATTCTCATTTAACCACAGATCCCTGGGAGACCAACAAGACAAAAAGATGATTTCTCTCAAATGGCCTTCCACACTTGAAGTGTGGGCCAACAAGTAGACAGACATCATAGTTAAGTAAGTTTAAATGCTACAGACATATAGTATAATGTTTATACTAAATAAGTTATCAGTACTGAATTACATAAAAGACCACTGCTGCAAGTTTCAGCTTTCAGTTATTGTTCTCTGTGTATTACTGTAGCTATTAGAAGACAAGATCACTATTAGACCAGCTTTTTAAGAGTCACATTGGAATTTCTAAATCACAGCCAGAGCCAAATATTTCCCTTATAATAACATAATTTAAAAAAAACTGCCAGTTTTATTTCAAACTAAATTTCTCCTTATATGCTGTGTTTTAAGGCAGGTTTCCTTCTGCATGCAGAGAGCTAACCAGAGCTGGATCCAAACATGAGGAGGTTCAAATGTAAAGTTGTCTTTCTTACTCACTGCAGTGGTAAAGATCCCAAAACACCTCACTGCGATGTTTTAACAACATTACACACATTTTCAGCACAGAAAGTGCACATTTTTCTTTGAAAAGAAAATGAATGTGACCCTGGTAGAGCAGATAGTGGTGGGCGAGCCCTGAACACGGCGTTACTCGTCAGGCCACACACAGCTCACTCTGTCAGCTCCTGGAGGAGTGGCAGGTCCTCGCTGGAGATAATTAAGGCATTAATCAGTTGTCAGACCCCTCAACGACATCCATCCATCACACAGACCCTTAAGCCCCCCTGCTGAATGTTAATAAGTTGAAGGATGCAACCGGAAGGTGGATAAACTCCTCTTTGTATGCTACATAGCAACATTGGTGTATTTGGCAAGATGCTGTCTGGCAGCAGCTGAAAGACAGCAAACTCACATGGGCCGTTTGGGCAGATGCACTGTAGCGCTGGCCAGGATTTCCAAAGAATACATAGCACGCTGTCCTGCAGCTGCTACACATGTAAAACATCAGGTTCTTTGCTTAGATTATGTGTTTTAAATCAGATTGTCCTTTACAATGTGGACTGATTCAAGCAGAGCCATCTTTCAAAAGGACAGGAGTTTTCAAAGATGTACCATAGGGCTGCATTTGTAATAAGTTCAGAGTCATTATGCAGTGTCACTCTGTCACTCGCACAAACGCAATTCAGGAGGAATTTCTGAAGCTAACAAATAAATAGAGCTCAGGACAAACACCTGGATAACATAGCTGCAGCCACAGATCAGAGACTTGACTACTCAGCAACTGCTCATCTTAAACACTACACGGATGGAGCTCAAATGTCAATCCCATGAATTTTACAACTTTTAACTACCCATATAGTCCGAGCTAATTCAATGAGCCATGACTGAGTAAAAGTCAAAAAGGTGCTCTTGCAAGTTGAGTTTGATAATGGTAGGCCCGGGATATTTTAAATAATAAATGTACTGAAATTTTCCTCAACTCAGAAAGACAGATGGAGAGCACTTAACGACTTTCTGCACTGTGAGTGAAATTTCACTGCGCATTACGCTAATGGAGTTGTGCTTTCTCTCGTGCGCGCGCTCTCTCCCCACTCCTGCACACAGATGTTTGCAGTTGAATGTAATTATGCTCATTTATTTCCATCGTGGCCAACGAACCAGAGTTGGTGGTGTAGTTTAACCATTTACATTACTACACTTATCGTGCTTCCAAACAAATACAATCAGCTCAGCATTGTTTTCCTCATCCTCTCACCCTCTGATCTTGTGAATAAGCCAGTGAAATTTAATTCCAAGATCAAGCACAAGCTAGTTTTACTGTGTAATTAGTTTAAATTAACAAGTTAAGTGAGTTGATTCTTGAAATGATGATTGGAGGTCATTCTCAGGGGTTAAGGGATTGGATTAAGAGTATTTAATTGCTGCAGTCGCAGAGAAGAAAGACATGTGACAAGACATATAGGTTGTGGATCAACAGGTTGCAGAGGAGGATGAGTAAGTTTCAGGCAGTGAAGAAGAGGAAGAGGTTGCAGATGTTAAAGAGATTTCAGAGGATGTGGAGGATTTAGATAATTAAGAGGAAGAAGAGGAGGCGGTTGCATAGGGTTAAGAGGCTGGAGTGTTTCAGACGGTGCAGAGATTGTACGGTTTCATAAGAGGCTGCAGTGCCTGAAGTGGTTTTATATGTAGAATGAAGAGGTTTCTGAAAATGAAGAGGTTTAAGCAGGAAAAGTGCATAAAGGGACAGGCTTGTATATCCCCCCGTTAGGGTCGACATGTGATTCTTTTGACACTTCTCAGATTCCTGGCATAATCACATAGTGCAAAACACAAGGATTAAACCCAAGAAAATGAACCAGGTGCTTGAAGTGAGCCAGTCACTTGGTTTTTGGTCAGGTCGTCTCACACTCCAAACAATATGCAGCAAAGTATCCACTCTTGACAATTCAAGTCCATCAGCAATGTGAAGAGGCAAACAGAAAGACTGTTTTTGCTGCACTGTGGATTCAGTCCAGAACCTAGATTATGTAGCAAGAGACAGCTGTTTTAAAGCACCTGGTCCACTGGTAAAGGAGAACAGAGTAAAACTCCACCAAAGTTTACACAAGAAGATTAAACTTTGGAAATGCTTAACAGACCATGTGCAACATGTGAACTTACTACTATGATTAGCCAAACTATCAGTTCACAGTGGCCTCATTTGTTGAAATATCAGTTGCGATGGTTATAATTATCTGGCTTAGAAAAGGAGAAATATATCTGGTTCATATTCTTTCCAGTGTTTGATACTGACCACACCATGTACCTGAATTATTCACTGAAACCTGAAAGCCAGAGACGACCAGAGCTACACTCCCTATAAGGCTGCTCTCATCACAGCCATCACCATCACTCATTATGGATGTGACATACAAAGGCCATTCTCACTTGGCCAGGTGAAACTCAATTGCACTATATTTCACTACACACACTGGCGCGCACACAGTGAGTAAAATAACTCCAGCTGTAAGAATGATGAGACAGACCTGGTGGAATGCATTTGAATGTTACTGCAGCAGACTGGACCTCTCTGAGACAAAATACCTCTGTTGGCACGGACATTTTGGGAAATGCGGTTATTTGCTTTCTTGCCGAGAGGCAAGTCATGAGACGGACACCACCCTCATGTTTGAACGCTGAATATGAAGCTACAGCCTGCAGCTGATTGGCTTATCTTAGCATAAAGACTGGAAACAGGGAAACAGCTAGCCTGCCCGAATATAACCAAATCCTCCTACTAACTGATAAAAACCTTAAAAATTTTATTTGTTTAATCAGTAGAAAGATAAATGTGCAAAAACTAGCATGCTGTTTTTTTATGGGGAATATGTGCTGGACTGTATCCTTTTTTGCATGGACTGAACAAACATAGCCAGGCTAGCTGTTTCCCCTTGTTCTCAGTCTGAGTGCTACGCTAACCAGCTGCTCGCTGTAGTTTCATATTCAGGTGATATTGATCTCTAACTAAGCAAGAAAGAAAACAAGCACAATTATCAAAATGCAAAACTATGGCTTTAAATGAAAATTTTGGTGTATTACTGCCTGGGTCCTCCTTCCATAGTTTTGCCCATAGCCTATGTGATAACACTGTACCCACCAAAGTAACTGCTGAGATCTGGAAACACAGTAATGTTACTAAAAAGAACTCCAAAGGGCTAAGACACAAACAGCAGGACAATCAACAGTTTAGCTGCTGTCTAAACCCCTTTATTTAGAAGTATGAATGTGAGCTCACCAAAAGCGTCTGTAATAATCTGTAAGAAATACAGGGAGTCTGTAATCTGTGATGGGTAGTTGAAACTATTGTTGGTTTTTTGTTTGTTTGTTAGTTTTAATTCAAAAAGGTTTGACTAACCCGTGGCTGACCACTTCTGTTCCCTTCTCATTAGTGATGTATCTACAATCCAAGCTCTCAGCAATTAACTTGAGTACAGTATTATATGACCATAAATGCCAATTATGGTTAAAACAGCTTACACAAAATTATGAATATATGTAAAACATATACAATGGGGTCCAAAAGTCAGAGACCCCTTCCCCAGATTGGGATATGTTCAAATGCTTAATAAATATCAGGGAAAATTAAGTAATTCCACATATTTCTTAGTTTTATCATAAATGTATTATCATTGCAATAGTATGACACCAACTTCAGTTTTGGATGAGTTTGCATTTGTCCTACAAATCCTCAACACAAGTCACTGAATATGATGTACAATGAAAATGAGCAAAGCAAATGATTACGCATGCAAAAAAAATATGACCAGCTCAAACTTAACTGTATGCAAACTTCATGTAAAACAGGAGGGCCGCTTTTGCACTGCCTTTTATTGGGCTGATCTGAGTCTGATGTTTGATGTCTGTTTTTACAGTGATGCCCAACTATGAACCAGTCCAGTGACATGTCAGGAAGAAATGACTGGAAAATTACACACTTCTAACAAAGAACAACATCATAACATATTTGTGCAGTAGCCATCAAGCTTAAACTCTATCTCGTGTTAAATGGTTATGGTCCTTACAAGCACATCGCTGTTTGTCTTGAAGACAAGCCTGGGCGTGTCCTGAGTAAAGCTGTTCTGGGGTAATTTCCCACCGAGGCCATCGTCGTCTCTCGCCTGGGGGGGAGAAATAATGGCTTCTTTTTACGGATGGACAAAATAAACAGGTGAACAGAGGCAACAAGGAAACTCAGAAATGGAAAACAACATTGAGAAAGATGAACAGAAATGGTGAGCGTAAAATGGGTGAACAATCATTGGTTTGTGGACAAACCAATCAACAGGATTATCTGAAACAAAACTGTGTGTGTGAGTTTTTGTATGCATGCATGTGTATGGTTGAGGAGTCTGCAAGACATTTAGCTCAGACATATAAAGTGCTGCCTACTATCACAGCAGTGTGTTTTTATTCAAACATCCATTTATTTAATACAAAAAGGGGACATTAAACACATTTAAAATGAAAAACAAATGTGGTTACATCGATCTACACTTAACATTGTGGGAAAAGCTCCATTATATTGTAGTATTGAAGTATTTGTATTTACACCTGTGCTTTACCTACTGTGACACGTCCGAATGTCTTTCAGGAAAAGACCAAAAAACGAGTAGAAGGCATAAGAAAGCCTCACGCTATTCCAGCCTGGGCACCTTTACATGTTATGCCAAGATGGTTACCTCTGTCGCTGGCCTTTTTCATGCCATATGTATAGCCTAAATGAACTATGAACAGTTACAGTAGGTATTACATTGTTCTTCTGTTAAATTAGCTAAATCAACTGAATTAATTCAGCTCCTCTGTGCGGTTAAATTGAAAGGAACATGTCCCTCGTTCCTGACAATATTCTGTCATAGATTTTGAACAATGTAATGATGTTAAAAATAACATCATGTTTTCTTACTTACTGATAATTCTGCTTCATAAAGTTAAGCAGGTTTATCAGAATTTCACAGCAAACCCCAACATGGTGAATAAAACCTCAACACAAAGAACAGAATTATTACCTGGCATAAAGCTGAATACTTTCTGATTGGACAATGAACCCATTTTGACAACTATTATTTTATAAGAAACACTGCTGTTCCACTCAGCAGACAACTAACAACACTTTGTATCAAGAAGAAAATGTTCATGGCAAGCCCAAACACCACCAGAAAAAGAATTGTCCAGAACCTTGTAAATCAATTGCAGATTTGGTAAAACAATTTCATAATAAAATATCCACTGATAAATATAATTTCATAGTAAAATAATTATAAATTAGTATTTCCCATCAGATGGTTAAGGTTACAGGTTGTAAATAAATAGGCATAGTATTTTGCTGCTGATTTACAGTCTAATTTAATTTATAGTATACAACACTTAGAGCTGGTTGGATTGGAGATGAATATAACATCACAATAAAAGAATGAATTACTGTAGCCGACTGCTAACATTACCTAATACTACTCAGCAGTTTTGGGGTGAATGGGGAAATCCCTGCGCTAAGAGACCCTGGCCAAAGACGTACCCATGTAGAAACAACTTACATTAGATAAACTATAGGTAATATGATTAATTCTGTTGTGGGTGTTGTATCCCGTGCTGTAATGTTACAATACAAAACTCCTTTAAACATTTATACCTGCTGGAAAAGGAGCCACCTTCTCCCGCTCTCTGTGAGTCATTCATTATGCGCAGTGTGAAAACTGAGGCAGTCGGTGCTGTTGTGGCAGGTGTGGGCAATTTGGTTACAAAGAAGTTACCGGAGAAGCTTTGCCTGGCACGACGCCAAATTGCTCCATTGTGTTTCAATAAATGAAATGCACTTTTATATAATATAGACCTCAGTGTGATATAATTAGTTCATATTTTACAGCCACAGGGCACTGAGCCACAGCCATCAGAAATGAAGATTTAACCTCAATTATGCATGTTCATCATACCGTTTGCAGCCCTCAAGCTGACATTTCATACTGAGCCCATGTCATTGACAGGTGAACCACTGGTCTGAGCATCTTTCTTTCATATCATGTTCCCTTTAAATTGCTCGCTGCAACCTTTGATTTGTCACGGGTAATTTGGCCTCCAGCTCTGTTCATCTCTTGATGATACCAAAGGGCAATTCTGGCGTATATTTTACATTTTTTTGTCCAAGGACTGATTGAGTTTGCCTCTGTTTCCATCTGCTTCCCTCACCTCCAGGTAGAGTTTCCCATTCCAAGCATGACATAAATCAAATATTGCTGTCTTGTGAAGCGTACTGTTGTTTGTACCGGAAAAGGATACAGTGCAAGTATCTGACAGAAAACACTGTTCAGCACTGACATTTTACAATGTAACAGGGGGGAATTTTTAACTTTGGCACAAAAGGTTGGAGAAAACAAAATCAGAGATTATGGGGTCATGGTTATTTAGAGGCTGTCAGTGCACTAAATGAACAGTGGGTGTAGGGTGACCCATTTCAGCTACTTTCTTTCTCCCCTCACACACACACACACACACACACACACACACACACACACACACACACACACACACAAATGCACCATGCCTCCCCAGTATGAGCACGGACACATCACATGGAGACATTCAAAGACAGGTAAGCGCACGTACACATACACATGAATCTGGGCAGGCATCTAAGCACACACACACACACTCACACACACACACACACACACACACACACACACACAAAGATGCACCATTGTGCTATTATTCTGTCTCCAGTTTGTGCTCTGACCCTCTGGCCCTGCGCCAGTTCATTTGCATATTGTACTAATGAGGTGTTGGCACTGTGAACGAGGAGTGAGGAGCACACAGGGAGCCACACACAGATAAAGGAAATGCAATCAAGATAGATAGATAGATAGATAGATAGATAGATAGATAGATAGATAGATAGATAGATAGATAGATAGATAGATAGA
>JBBMJY010000009.1:17723035-17738384 GCA_037833715.1 Toxotes lorentzi | reverse complement strand
AACTTTGTGTGACCTGCTTTTATTTCTGTTTAACTGAAGACAGGGCCCACAGCTTCATAGCAGGGAGCTTTGTTCACACTGGCTTTATATTAGATGTCATGGTTACAGCCTCCCTCACTGATCACTGATTGATATGGAGCTGCCTTGTCAATTTTGCTGCGTGTCAAATGGCGTAGACCTGCATCTGCTTTTTTCTGACCTCCTCTGGAGCTCAGAGATCAAAATAAAACCAGTTCAAAAGCTGACGTTTTGATCTGATATGAAGCTCTATGGCTCTTGCAAGTGTCACACATTCTCCCACGAGGTTTTAATATGTCAGACTCTCGCTGTCATCACCAGGGCCAGACAGATCATTTGTCATCATTTCAACATTTAGTACAATGAAAACTACAAACTTACAATTAAAGTAAATGAGCTAAAATGTTAAAGTAGAAAATGAAAAACATATACTATGAGCAACAGTACAGTAGACACAAGTTGAGCTTGCTTCTCATGCTTTGGGGAAAAAAAGTGTCAGAAAACAAAAGAAACTGGATATCACTAACTGAAATGAACAGACATACTCTAGGTGCACCCCTCTCTGGTCTCTGCTCCAGTGCAGTGCTTGAAAAGTGATTATGTTTGGATGAATAACTGACTTCAGGACAGACAAGCAGGAGAGTAAAACACGTCATACTCACAGCGTAATTCCTTATATATCCCAGCTTTGGTACAAGAGAGAAAGGAAATTGTTTAACTACAGTCATTGAGGGGAAAATGAGAACACAATAACAACTTTGATATTTGCTGTTTTGCCTCAAATGCATCATGTTGACCATGACATTTTGGAGCTGATCGCCTGAAGGTGTTTTTATAGTAAAATCCATGATTTATTCTAAATAGTTTCTGGTTGAATGTATTATGGATTGTGTATTTTGTATTCAAGCCAAGCCTGAAAAAGTAATGAGAGCGTTTTAAAGTTGACATTTTTAAACAAATTTTTTTAGTTAAAATGACCTTTTGATGTCTTGAGTTAGAATTTAGGGTGGCAATTTCTGAAGCTACAAAAGATAAAGCTCCTCCTCGGAGTATAAAGACTATTAAAAAGTCATGAAAACTTAATTTACCCCTGTCTGAAGCACAATATAGTGCGTGTTGATAAAGAGGTTGGTGAATGATGTAATATTTTCTGGCAGCCATATTGCAGACTTTCTGCTTGTGGCAATAAAACAGAAACAGCCACTGAACTTCTGAACTTTGTTATCTCAGCAGAAGTGATTATTACTTCACTATGCTCTGTTTATATGAAATAAACAAATACTGCAAAGTAAAATGACCAGTTCTGTGTAATTAAACAAAGGGCAAACAAATCCCATTTGTTTTCCCATTTGTATATTTAAGTGTTAGCTAAGGTTTGTATTGTAGGTAGCTAACAGTGGCAAGTTATCTTAGATGACCACTTATTTCGGAGTATAGTAGTACAGAAGGTAAGAGTTTCCTGTGTCAGCTAAATTTGGAAATCCTGTAACCTTATTTGGCTTTTGGCTTTTTTAGCCTGTCCTCATGAAATTTTGTCAAAGAGGCAATGTGTAAGAACTGGCAAACAGTCGAATTTCTACTCTAAAACAAATAGGGGACAGCATGTTAGCAGAAATTTAGGGTGTTCACTCCTCATTAGAAAAAGGGAAATGCACTCTTTGGTCCTTCCTCAGATTGTTGGAGACATTAAACGTCATCATGCCAAACATGAAAACTGATCTACTCACCAGTCCGCCTTAACAGCCTTGTTCTGTTTATACTCGTGCTGTTGCAAACTATTGCTAACTTTGTAAGACAAAAGGCTTAGTGGAAGAGGTAAGTGCACTAAATCAAACTGCTCGTCAGAAGCTTAGTGTTGGTGATGCTGAAGTCATGCAACTGTGGTGTAGTTTGTTTATAGCATAACATTAGCTTTTTACTTCTGGTAATTGAATTTATGCTTCAGCAACCACAAAGGTGGTGTTCATTTGTGAAGATTATCTTGCTAAACAAAACATGTAAGTAACAAACTTTTATTTGTCAGAGAGTTTGTTTTCTGCAATAATCCAAAAGCCAATGCAAAAATCCCATTGGCTGTTTGTTGAGGGCACCAGGGTGAAGCACTACTGCCTCTTGAGGTACAAAATGGTATTACAAGATGGGACAGGCTGGGGCGAGCTGGTTAGCATGCTAACTTCAGTAGATATCTCTGCAACACAATACATAGACATCTTTGACACAGTGTCAAAACTCTTCTTTCTTCACACTCTGTTTAAAATCTTGGTTACTATTTGTATGTTAACTTACATATTGCCCCTTAAACAAACCACTGATATCAAAAGAATCACTGTAAATGAAGATGTTACGACTACAAATACAAAACAGTTCTGAAGCTAAAATAGTAAAATGAAAGGAAAGAGTGTTGTGAGAGCGGTAGAAGGACTACATACTGTACGTTTACTTCCAAATCTGAGAGCTTGAGTTCAAGCCCCAAATCATAAAAGCAATTTATATACCATGTTTTAGGTCCTCATGTTCAGTACAAGCATTTTCCTCATTTACCATGCGTACAAGTAAAGCAGCTAAACTGTTTTAGTTGCCTTAAACTTCAGACAATCCTTAACCAAAGTTGTTTCAGCTAACTAACCTTGACACTAACTTTCACCAAAGTTGTTTATTTGCCTAAATTTAAAGAAATAGTTTGACATTTTGGGAAATATGCTCATTCTCATCAAGAAAAAGTTACACTTTGTAACGCCCATAAATTGTAATTATTAAATTATTGTTTGTGCCTCCTTCACACATACACATGTGAATGGTCTCTGTTTTTTTTTTTTTAGAAATAAAGTGAATAAGTGTATTTTCCCAAACTGATCCTTTAATTGTTAGAACCTTTTCAGTAGATGAACACAATGACAAAAGCATCTTGTCCAATCCATGCAATTCTCAACGATTATTCACCACATGGTTACAAGTATACATCATGGTACATTGATTGATTTGCTGCTTGTTTTTGGATTTTTTATATTCTCCTCTTGGCCTTACTGATGAATTATCACATGCGGTTGCCAGAAGATATGTGACAGTGGAACTGCAAAGTTTCTAAAGGTGTTATATCACAGTGCCCAGCTGATCATAAGGAATGAATTTTACCTTGTTTCTCTTAAAATAGGCTCTGCGGCAGGCGGCGAAGCACTTCTCACTGCAGAAACTCTTCAGCTCACTCCCCATGCTCAGAGAATAGCGTTTGACACCGACCTTCTGGCACCAGGCACACATGATCTGCACATTGGATGCATCCTCATCTAGAGACAAACAACCAATCGTGAAAGTGAGTTAGGATGGATCTCAGGTTCAGTGTTAGTTAGTGGGGACAAACAACCATTCTTTCCTGCATTATCTCTTTTTAAATCGTAAACCTTCATCCTGAACCTTAAGGCCAAAAGGATAATTCCAGGGCTTTTTTAACCTATTTTACAAGTTTTAATAAAAAAATCTTCTTACAAAAGATTATCATTAGCTTCACTACAGTTTCACATAATCATTAACAGCAGGAAATTACTGTAACTATTATCTAAGACTCATAATGTCTTCTATAATGACCTATGTTGACCTTCAGGTACATGTCTTATACTTTGTGATCAAAGTGGCTAAATATGCTTAGGCAAGGATGTGTTACATCTATTATATTTTAAGTGTAAGTCCATTGCGGAGAATATCAACAAGCCCGCAACAACTACATGTATTAAGCATCAGACCAAAAGGCATTAACTCTACTGATTCAAACCAGCTGCTGGGCTGGTTAAATCCGCTCAAGATTCAAGCCACAAACCACTGTAGGATTTATAATGAAGCCCTGCCATGGGTAAATGTAGTAGAACCGGATGAGCCTGGGACATACGAAAATGCCTATTTGTGGCTGTGCTCTGTGGGAATTAGAGAGCCTGAGGTGGACACAGGGATGTACTCTGATGATGCTGGAGATGATGGGATGGGCTCTGACAGAGGGTGTGGTCTGAAGGTGTGATGTGGATGTGCATCACACACAGAATTTGAAATAATTCTTGTAGTTTGCCAACAAAAATGTCAGATGGGTGAGATCTGTCTCACAGAATAATACATTTGAGTAAAAACAGCTGAGAAAATTACAAGAAAGTGTTTGACAAGTTAGGCCACAGGTTACACAACTACCCATCAATCTAACACTTCACACAAACACTAAAAATTATGTGAAGCAACAGTTAACTTTGTTTTTTGGTTCTTCCCTTTCTTATTCCCAAATTATTCAGAATGAGGGCAGTTCAAGGGCAAGATAAAGAAAAAAACATGAGGGAAAAGAAGCAGAAATAAGTAAATACATAAGCAAATGAACCCAGAAGCTCACAAAGACAGTTACTATGACAAACAAATATTCACATTAAATACAAGACTGGGTATACAATGGAGTTCATGTAAAGTAGACACCGAGTCCTAGAACGTAGAATTAAAAATAAGAATAAATAAATATTGTTGATAGCAGTTAGTATTTGGTGTTTACGTTTTTATGTGTCTGTGTATGGGCATTTTTGGAGCAGAGCTCTGACAGTTAAGGTGGTCTACAGTAGGCTGCCAAGAAACTGAGTACATGTACTGGATTTTTAGAGCATCTACTATTTATTCATTTGATATATTTAAGTGTGTACGTTTATTTTTCAGTTAATGATGCTTTGTTGAAATTCATGACGTGTGGGAGGACAACCTTAAGTTCCTCTTACAAAGGCTAAGAGGAGGCATTCTGAAAAACAGTGATGGATTTGCAGGTCAAATAGAGGATAGTCACATCTTCTCTATCTCCTAGGATTCATGTGTTACCCCTCTCGAATTTCTAAGCAAATCCACAACTGATCTCCACACATCCCTCCTTTAACTAAAATTTATTTTATTCTAGACAAAAAAAGCTTCTTTTTTTTTGAGAACCACAAAATAATGGCTTCAAAACCAGTTCTTCATGTTGACCTTTGATTTAGAGGTATGTTGGTGCAGTGCTGCTGTGTGGTCAATGTGGGCAACAATTTATTTTACCAGACCCTCAGCGAGAATGAAATGCCTCTTTTGTGGTAAACTGTGACTGCTGGTGATGAACTGTGGGCTTTTAGTGCCGTCGCTGTTGCAATGAGAGAGATCCACCCAGATTCCCTCCAGTATCTCCCAATTATCACATTATGACTATGCGGGTGTGAGGGTGAAAAAACGCAGGCCCATTAGTCTTTCACCCCCACTCACCTCCTTATCGCACGCTGGCCGGGCTTTTCACCTCTTGGTGAGCTTAATGGATCTACAGGGCCATCAGATTTTAAGTAAAGACTAACTCACAATTAAAGGAATAACTCCCTGGGGTCCTAAAGACAGCACAGTGGACCGAACATGCATATGTGATGTATTTCCTCTCCTCTGCGCTCTGTCTCATTCCTCTAGTTTCTCTAGTTATTTTTTGTCTATCTCAATTTTTCTGCCCTCTGCAGTGATAACAGAAAAAACAAGAACTAGTCTCTTTCTAAACTGACTGAGTAGGTGGGTCAGGGTTTGTGCAATGCTTGGAATAATGTCTGTACCACAGCGTAATGAACAGGATCGAAGGCCAACATGGAATCACAACACACATTTCACAATATCTCAACATTTTCATACAAAGAGACATCTTGAGGTGGAGTTGTTTTCGCCCTCCCACATCCTGGCACCTTGTAACAAGCCCATCTCAAAACACTCACATCTGCACGAGGAGCAAAATAACATGCCAGTAATTATGCAGCCTCCATTTTAAATGCCACCATCATGCGCCATACCTGCACCTCAAAAGGTCCTTTGTCGAATTTTGCAGGGCACATGAATAATTCAGCGTATGTGTGGGGGTAGGGGGTGGGTGGCGAGTTAAAGGGGGTGTTGGCCGGGTGGTGGATTGGTGCTGGGCTTTAAGTGGGACCACACCATCTGTTTCCCCGCCTAGGCAGGGCCAGCGGGGACTCCTCTTGGGCGATGCCAAGGCGGCTTGCTCCCTCCGTCAGGGCGTACCAGCCTCCTGTGCCACAGCAGACGCAAGGGATAATGAAGCCTCTGTCTGGCCAGGGAACGCGGACATATCCTCAGAGAGTTGATGGGGTAATATTGACACTTGGGCAGGTGGAGGAAAACAAGGTGTACAGCAGGTAGCTAGCTCATTAGTCGCCTGTCCCTGGCTGATACGGAGGCTTTCAGGCTTTTGCAAAAACAGAAAGTTTTAACGGCACATAAACATTCAGTTTTCGTGCTAACTGCCCTAGAATTAGCAAGTAGGTTTATACTTTCAGGACAGTCTGTCTGGAGAACAGCTGTGGATGAAATCCATGACATTTCTTCAGGTTGGGTGTTTAAACTGAGGACATTTGGTTATTTGGGTGAATATATCAGCAATCAGTGATGAGTTGAAAATGACCTTGATTTTTTTTTTTAATTCAAAATGTAGCGAAACGCACACAGGTGGGTAGGCATAAAACAGTTGAAACTTTATGCAGTGGCTGTGAAGGTGGGCTAGTTTGCCCATTTCAGTACATTATGATACTGGGTTTTTTTGCTGGCAGAGTTTCCTTGACAAACGAGGACTTGTATAAGCCTAAACTATTCTTCAATGAATCTCCTGCATGTGTCTCTCCAAAAAGGTGTCAGTGCTCTCTACCTGCAGGGGGCTTGATCAGTGGTGGAGGGATCATGGGGACCATGATGGGCAGGTTGCCATGCTCCTTGGTGCTGGGTGTGGAGGTGGACGGTGTGGTGGAGGGCTCCATAACTCCATTCCTGGAGGCTGGCAAAGACTGCGAGCTGTTGGCTCGATCTGGGGAGCCCTCGCTGCTCTCCGTTGAAGCTGGGATTTTTGGCAACAAGTTTTCTAAACAGGAGAAATTGAGCAAAATAAAGCATTACTGAACAACTGATGAGATGCTGAGACACTCACTACAACTTCTGCCACAATGTAAGAGCTGAGGATGCTTAAAATTTTACTCTAGAGCACAAGTTCCAAAGCTCTTGAAAACACAGTTTAAATAAAGTTATAAAGTTAAAGGTGCACCAATCAATGATTTTATGTTATTAGCTGTGACCAAATTACTACATTTAATGTAAAAGATCTGCTCATATTGATGAACCCACAGATAATCAGCAACTGACTCTGCAGCTCCCATCAGCTGTACAGAGCACTGTAGCATCTTTCAGCTCATTGTTTTGGTTGTAAGGCTGAAACTTTAATGTTTTAGTTCAGTCTTACTGCTTTTGTCAGTGTTGTTGTGGTTGTGTTTACAGCTGGTTGCACTGCTCCCGCATGACAGTTGATGCAGGTTTAAAATAAAAAGAATAAAAAGAATATAGAAATCTACAAAATGACCGAAACTGTTTTAACTTTGGAATCAAAGACTGTACTCACTGTCAAACATGTCAGCATGTCAAAATACTTTATGTCCATTCATGAGCATTTAATATTTGTACTAGTTTCATTATCATTTTTATGCAGCACATGGTCACCTGATGCAGGTGTATAGGAATAAAATACATACACTCACTCTACTGTACGGTGCTTAAATAAAAAACAACTGCACCATACACACTGTATGCTGGAGTTCCATACCTTTGAGGACAGAGATGTGCTGTGGCGTCTCCCCTATCTCCAGGTTGTCGGAGTCTCTCAGCTCCACCTTGTCGTAGCCGTACCAGCCCAGCAGCTCGTTCATGGTGTTCTCTGCAAAACTCTGCAACACAAACAGTTGACTGGTGAGACCCACAACAAAGGTCTTCATACAGGAATCACTCAGACTAAAACACAACATTATACTTGAGCTGTTAATCTTGCAATACAAGCTGCTACAGTGCTGATAAACGGTCCCGTAGTGAATAAATAGTAAATAGTAGCAAATTAAAAATGAGTAACTCTTAACAATTTTGACATTTTCACATGAAATACAAATGTTACCCAAGCTAACGTCTTGCTGTTTGGAGCAGGATAAAGATACATTTGGGGAAAACAACAAGCGATAAATCACTTGTTATAACAGCAAATGCAACAGTTGTTACTTTGTTGTGCTTCTACTGAGACCTTGACTTTACACACCACATTTTTTTCAACTAATTAGGCAGAGATATTGCAGTCCCACTCAAAATGTAAAGCTTTGCCAAAGCGTAGATTTTAGTCTTCTTCATAAGTATAGGTCAAGCTAATTGGGGCTAAGTCCTGTCCAAAGGCTGCAGTGTGCATCCAGCTGAACTAATGGCCCCTATCATGTCACAATAAATGAGGAGGATCTTATCAGAGTGTAATAAAGAAAATGAGGACCCAATCACAGCACACTAACTAGAACAGAAACGTTATCACAATACAAGAAAACAAAACCCACAGTACAGTAAAGACAGAGTAACAACAGAGATAAGGGGTTGATTTGTGATGCTGTTCCTGACATTATAAAGTTTCCCTCTTTTTTTTTTTTACACCTTCTCTGATCGGTGGAAAATGTTGTCACTGCATCAGTAAAATGGCACAGCCACCAACACCATTCTATCGTAGTGTTGCAACAGAGATATTCTATTTATTTATAATGATTTATTTGTTTTATGGTATTATGGTATAGTTCATTCTCAGTGAGCTTTAACCTCTAACAGAAGCCTACTGAAAGAACAATATGTTAAAACTCATAACATACAGATTTTCCCCTTATGTAGCTGTAGGTTTAAGGTTTTTAGCATCGTACCCACACTGGCTATATAATGTTGAAAATTGATGAAAAATTCCAACCCAAGAGTATTTCACGCACTATTTCATTAAATAGAAATATTCTCCATGTACACTATTTTATACACATTTCTATTAAATTCAGCCTGAAATCTTTGGTGCCTCCACTGGAATTTAAAAATCATTTCTGTGGGTTTGAACAATGTTTAGCTTCACAGCATGACTGACCCACAGCTGTGCCACTGATTGAGTTAGACGAGAAGATCAACACCACTGTTCGTTCAATATGAACCTGGAGCCACAGGGATTAACACATAGACCTTTGAAGGTAACAAAATCAGCACCTCAAAAACTTACTAATGAACACATTATATCTTTTCTGTACAAAACACATATGTGTATAAAAATAACAAGCTTTGGTTTTATGGGGGTTATGTTTCTTGGCTCGGTGCAGTGACTTCCTACTTTGTTTTTTGTAAGGATAAAAGAAAAAAAAAACGAGATAAAAAGATACACCATGTTAATTAGTGGGCTTTAGAGATGGCTACAGCTAATTACCTGTGTTTCCAACCTTTATGCTAAGCTAAGCTAATCGCCTGCTGGCTTTTGCTTCATATTTAGTGTGAAACACGAGTGAACCAATGACAACACAGCAGAGACAATAACAAAGTAAATTAGTATCAATAAATAATACTTCACAGTTAAGAAAATATCATAATAATTATCACGTCTTGTGACAGAGAGCCACCCAATTTACTTCGAGCAAGGCAGTAAAGTCCCAGCGTTCCCCAGCAGCACAGCGATGCAGATAGTTAGTGCACTTATGCTAAAAACGAATAAAACGCTATGCAGGTGAAACATCAAAGTATACCCTCCATAACAGTCTCTCACAACACAGTCAATAAACACTGTACTAAAAACAAAACCATAACCCAGCTAATGCATACAGTCCATTATCACCATACACCACTCAGCTGGAACATTCCCAGAGGCATCTATTCACTGATCCCTAAACTATGGTAAACGTTTGAGCTATCATTTGACTGTAATACATACATACATACAGATGAAAATGTTCTTTGTGCCACACAAACCACAGAAGTATCTGAGGATGAATCAGCTGTAATTAGCCGGTCTATGTGATAAAGTATTAGTCACAGGTCACCAAACTATCCGCTTAGAGGAAAAACGGCTCTGTACTCTGAGGTGATTTTTTTTCCAAATATGGATGACAATTTTCTTTTTTTTTTTAATTTTCTTACAGCAATAAACACTACGTTAAGACAAGATCAAATTTGGACTAGTTTGGCTTTAGGTATAAGACCTGCCTGTCAATTAGGATACAACAACAGCTTGTTTTACATGTCTGCAAGGACAAACACAGTGTACTGTACAGTGCGTTGCCACGGAGATGACCCACCTTCTCTTACCTTTGGTGGGTTTGTTCCAGATAAAACTAACATGACGCGAGTCAGTTCATTATTTTATAGCCAGTCCCACTTTACCCTGTACATGATCTCATCATGGCAGCAGCTGTCACCCGTCAGTCACTGCATCAAGATGTTAAATGTCAATTACAAACAGCTCCCATCGATACGTTAGAGGCAGAGTGATCATGTTAGAGCGGTTCAGTGCCAGCACATCTGACTCTGAGCTGATGTAACTTTAACAGCAAAATATAGACACACACACACACAGACATACACGTACATGTACATCACTGCATTCTGAAAAAAAAAGTGGATAAGGCAATTTGAGATTGTGGCCTAAACTGAACCATGTCATCTCCTCTCTCAAACAATTCCCACCTGCCTCCACTGTAGAGTCAGGTTCATGTCTACTAACTGGGCTCTTCTACGATGGTTCATACCAAGTTTACCAAGTTCTAACTCGGGTGAGTCCAGATTTCTCTGAAGACAGTTCATTCACTGCTGGAGGCAGCTCTGCAGTATTGATTCAGGATTTCCTGTGGGTGGAAAAGTGACCATATCTGAAACCAGAATTTAATTTGGGCAAGTGGATTTACAAGGTGTATTTTCAGAATAAAATGCCCTGTGTAGCTCTAAAAAAAATAAATTAATTAATAAAAGAACAAAATGGCTTGAATGGCTCATCACACACTCTGACACCGCATGGCCTGGTGTACCCTGCACATATGAGCCTGTCTGCGTCCACAGCCTGCAGACAACAGGTTAGTCCACTGACTCAATTACTTGATACAAATTCAATTAACAAAGCACCAACACAAAGTGCAGTGTGGATATTGCTTACAGTGGTATTATAGTAAGGGAGATACAAGTGGGAATGAGCCCACACACACACACACACACACACACACACACACACACACACACACACACTTGTTTAGACTGAAGCACAAGTATCTCCTTGCATATTTGAGACACTGTGGTACAGTATAGGAGTGACAGAGGCAGATTTTCTCCAGCATCATCAGCACATTCCCTCTGTTTCTAAGCATTTTAGAGAGAAATTCATGATGAGTCGTATTTGTATCTCAGAGTAATAGTGCTGCTCTGGGATCAGTTTTGCCTCAGTTTTGCTTTGTACATCCAGAGCATATGGTTACTGCTATTCTGTGCAGAAGTGAACCTGTCATAGGCAGAGGAAGGACTTGTCTAAATGCTGGGAAGGCATTATTAATGAAGAATGACAGGGTTTATTGATCTGTCTGTTACGAAATACCACTGTGGTGCGGTGGTCAATGGGTAGAGGAGGAACAAAGGTGCAGGGCGCGGTTCAAGCCAATGACAGGTGAAGTCAAAGCTGTTGGGTGATGAGGAGCGACCACGCGTGCACGTAGTGCACCTGCAGGAACGGTTCAGTTTATAGCATGCACACAACATGTGTGTGAACATCTGGAGCTCTCTGGACTCTCTGGAATTTTAGACAGTGTCAGCGTCAGTGTCTATGAACAGATTTGGAGCAGTTATTTACAGTAATTAAAGTCTAATCCAAACACTTAGATTCTCAGCTTTTTTTGTCACAGAGATTTTGAAAGATGGTTGTTAAAGCAGTGAAGGCTGTTAATGAGGACAGCTTATGTTTGCAGATGTAACTACACTTGTGCTTGAACAATGATGAGTGACAGTAGTGCTCGCTCTGCCTGAAGGTTCCTGTAAGTCAGATTTAGTACCACTTCCTGAGCAGAGCGAAGTTAAGTTCTGACAGCTATATACACAACCATGTCGCCGACGAGACACCATATAACACTTCTTCACGGTACTGTGCCTCACCTGAAGTTGTAACTGAAATAGCCAACAAATTTCTTGGTTTTCTTAACTAGGAGGGATACTAACTCAAATTTCACATACATGCAGTATGTGTGATGCAGATGAACTGAATACAGTAGAGAAGAGTCTGTAGATGTGAACACAAGTAGCCAGAGTATGGTTTTACACACATTGCATTCTGGAAATAATTAAAATTAAACAGGTAAAGAGAAAGTATGACATCTAAACTAAGAGGCAGAAATTTCTCCATTAGTTTTAAATGTCCCATTTACGGGCAATAATGTCAATTCGTAACTACCAGCCAAAACGTGGCAGAGCTCAAGGTACACCCCTTGGCAAGCACAACTGCAGCAATTAGCCCAACTGCAAGGATGAAACCTTGAGAAGAAAAAATCAAGGAGAAAATCCTCCTTTTGAACAAATGAGTTGGAGCATAACCCAGCCTGAATGTACTCCTGAGTAAAACGGATGTAGCAGTAAAATTACCAGATCACGGCGACAAAAACACAGCATCTCTCTGTGTCTCCCTTTCCTTCCTACCATCCTGTCCTCTGTGTCACCCTACTACTTTGAGAAAGTGGGAGTATTATTAAGAGTGGAATCTAATCCTGGTTGGCGGCTCATCAAAGCAGCGGCACCAACTTTGGCTCTAGCCGAGCTGGGGAGGAAGAGGCATTGAAGACACAGAGGCAGCTACAGATATCTATATGTTACACTGGATGTAAAGCCTTTTCATCTGATTTAACACAGACAAAATCTCTGTTTATCAGCTTTACTCATCCCAACAGCTTCTAAGAGCCTCCAACAGAGCAATGGTCCGCTGGAAAGGCAGTTCCCTTTTTGAGAAAAAAAAGGGCAACGTTTGCTAAATTGCATTGCCCTAGCATGGGGAGTTGGTCTGTCTATCTTGACTGTCTGTTTAAGACTTTGGTGCAAAGCACAATATCTGGACAATTATTGGACAGACTTCCATGGAATCTGGAATTAATATTCATGGTCCCTAGAGGATGATTCAGAATGATGTGTCTGACCCTCCATGACCTTTTGTTTAGCAAGACCACTAAGTCAAAAATTCCCTTTGACCAACACCTTCGGCCATGACCACGTTATTTGAACAGCTCATTGCTGCGCTTTCACAAAACTGGTAGTGGATATTCATGGTCCCCAGAAAGTGAATCCTAAATCAGCCTGCCTCTACTACTGCTGATTCAGCTGGAAAACACCCATTTAGCTTGGTCAGAAACCCAGTAAGAGACAAGATGGTTGGCTTCACAGAGCCTTGGATCCTCTAGTGAGTTTACATTTAAATTTGGGGGATAATTAGTGGTACAGTGGACCATAATCATAATTTACTCATGATACCTTCAGTACAGATGCAGTTGGCACTTCTCTCCCATGCTTTCAGCAGAGGATAATGATTAAAATGCATTTAAAATCCTGTTTCTCCACAGTCTTCCCCCTTGTTTCCCTCCAGTAAGACCCAGACATGGTGGGTAAGACTTGTGGTAATGATGGTGGTGGGAATTGGATACCTTGCGGATAGAAACCAGATCAGGTCACAGTACACCGTGATAAAATTCCCAAATCCACACGCCAAGTTTCCCTTTGCCTCCTCCTCCTCCACTTTACCACTCCCTCACTCTCTCTCTCCCTCTCTTCCTCTGCCTCTGCCTCTCCTCTGCTTTCATTTCCCTCTACTTTCCTTGATATCTGATCCAGCAGAGACACTCAGGTTACAGTTTTTACAGCTTAGCCAGCCCAGCGCTGTATACATTCCTTTCTCCCCTGTTTCTTACCCCACTCTGCAGCTTCTCCTCTCCCCTCCATACCCGCTCCTCCTTCTCCTTGATTACTCACCAGGGCTTATTTTACTGTGGCACACGTTAACCAGCCATATGAAGGAAACACTGTCAGACTGTTGGTTTTTCAGAGGAGTATGATCCCTCACAAGGGCACATTGTGGGTCTGTGTTAGTATTTTTTCCTCTGGCTTTGGTCTGAAATACTGAAGCTGAGAGAAGAGGAGGGAACAAACTGAGTCCTTTCATTATGAACACTTGGAAAAGAAGAATCTGAGAGTTTTCTACAGAAAATCAGTGCATTTAAATTCACCAAATGGATTTACTGGTGAAGCCATCATACAACCAGTGACATAGTGTTAATTACCTGCAACTCTGCAGGTCATAATCCTGGCTCCAGGTTTGCATTTGGCTTTGAATCCATGTGTAAAACCATGTCATGTTAAATATATCCATATTTATTAAACCAGATTTCACTCATCAATCAGTGTTAATTTAAAGGGAACATCTATTTTCTGGGTTAGATTAACTCGCTTTAGATGAACCTTTCTGTGGATAAGTGTTTTTCTAAATTAACCTTACAACAGCATATGTGTGTGAATATGTGTGCTTTTGTGTGTGTGTGTGTGTGTGTGTGTGTGTGTGTGTGTGTGTGTGTGTGTAGGTGTGTGTGTGTGCAATGGGATATGAAATTCAAGGTTGTGTAACGAGCTACAATCGAACCTGTTTAGCCTTGGAAAGTGTTTTGACACCATAACCACATCTGCTGCTCCATTGAGTAACTTCCCCTGGTATTGATAGAGATACTGGAGTTGTCATAGGAGAGAGTTGATTTTCCTACGCACCATCAATACAACTTTATATTGGCTGAAGACTGTTTTGTTTTGGGTTTTTTTACATTTTGTATTGACATTTTAATTTGGTCAGGTGTATCTTCCATTTGACTCCTCTACCATTTGACTGATCGCACTTACAAATATTAGACTGCAGTGACAAATAAAACCAATGACAAATTAAGCTGCTTCCATCAAATGAGACGTTTAACTCACACGCCGGCTCTCCTAAACATATTATAAGCGATGTCAATTCACTGAATCCTGAATGATGACCAGTGTCACAAAAATCTATCATCTAACAGCGAAACATACAGACCTGCAAATAAAACATCATTTCTGACTGCTGACTGACATCATGTAATTACTTGGTCAGTGTGATAAATTATAACAGAAGACATCTCATTTGATTTTTTTTAATTTTTTTTTTTTTTTACAGCTCAGTCCAAACGGATTTATGGTAGTATTTGCCTGATATTTCTTTTCTGTTACAATAGTAAAAATGACCAAATTAAATCTGTACCTGTGCTTAAATATCTCAAGACAACACTTCACTGTGCCTCAAGGATGCTCATAAAGATTTCTACCATTTTTAATGCTCCGCTGATGCTACCTCTAGTGCTCCCCTGTTAAGAAATAAGGCAATTTCTCCATGGAGAGACCCTGCCTGAGGGTGGGGGGGGGGGGGGGGGGGGGGGGGGGGGGGGGGGGGGGGGGGGGGGGGGGGGGGGGGGGGGGGGGGGGG
>JBBMJY010000009.1:17708316-17722935 GCA_037833715.1 Toxotes lorentzi | reverse complement strand
TCCCGTTTTGGGTGTTTGCTTGGTTGTCCCTTTGTTGTTCCTCTTTGGGAAAAAAAGAAAACCTCTCCCTGGAGAAACTCTTCCTGAAACTTCCCCCCCCCCCCCCCCCCCCCCCTTCTCCAGCATCCCTCCCTTCTGTCATCAGGACCTGGCAGCAGAGGGATGGGTTTACTGTATTCCCTCACAAACTGAGGAGCGTGACAAATATATATTTTTTAATTTTATCAACAAAAACTTCCAGTTTAACAAGCAGTTAAAATTCCACTATTCAGTGAACTCACCTTTCTCTAGACCTCCAGTTCATTTTTTAGGTTACGAACAAGGACATCTCTAATAATTCAGTCTGAATAGGCATCTGTTCTTGCTGCAACTAAATGGAACACACAAGGAAAATACCTAAAATACAGCAGATTACTTAGTTAATTAATAGCCTACATTATCATGTAATATTATTGTAGTTAACTGCCTCTTCCTGATTGCTCTGTGATAATTAGAAATGCGTCTTTGGCAGCTGAGCTCCAAAGGTCCTAACGAACCGTCTAGATTGTCATAAATAAAATGCATTTCTTTCTTTCTTTTTTTTTTTTTTTTTTTTTTTTACAGTAACAGAGGAAGCAGTGACAAATGAAAGCGGCTGGTATGTTGAAGAGCTCTAAATACAAAAAGCCTTTATGCCAGGGTTGTTTCAGGACTCGCTCAAAGCCAGCACCCTCGCCTTTCCTCTGAGAGCCTAAAAATCACTATATCCACAATTATTCTCGGTGTGATCACCTGCATATGCACCCACAACAGCAAAAACACTGGGTGCTCGTGGGTCTCCAGCCAAATGTGTACAAACAATGAAGAGATGAAGACAAAGCGTACACACAGCCTGCCTCACACACACAAATGCCAGGAACACTTTCTTTCTCCACAATGAACCGCACGGAGCACAGGGCTCAAATATCACAATGTGCACCGAGCACCAAAAAAAAAACCACGAATAGAAACAACATGTGGCTGAATACTGGGATGGAACCGTGCAGGCCGAACACAGGAGACAATGTGCTCTTGTCGAATGCGTAAAGCTCACAGACGCACATCTGGATCACACGCCTCTGGGCAGCTGGGCAACACACACACACACACACACACACACACACACACGTACACACACATAAACACAAACACACACCTCGACTCAGAGGCAAACCCACACAAGTCGACATGGACCCGCAAACGCATCTTGGATATGCGAGTGCTCCCCCATTGATTTATACTAATTATGAACATTGGCTGCCCTCCTTTGCGCCGTAGTGTAATAGTATTAATAGTAGGCTAATAGTAGAGGCACTGTTGACGCCTTCACTGACGCACTGGATTTTCCATTAACTCTGAGTAAGCCACGAAAGGCAGGCCACACAAACTGAGAAATTATGACATGAAGCGACAGGAACGCACACTGTATTCTCCACTGATTCAAAACTTAGCCCACTACTCGAACAGCAGCAGTGAATGGGTGCCGCATCCATTGTGAAAGGCGGTATATTGGCGGAGTGCGCTGCTGAGGCTGGCATTCATATGGATATGACAATAGAACTGAAGCAAAAAAAAAAAATCATAAATCAAAGTTTGACCATCATGCAGCCAGTTGCACTTGAGTCTACATATTTCACTGAGGACGCCTAGTTAGTGCTTCCACACACATGCAAGCTCCTCACAACCACTCTGTTTCCACGCGTAATCACATGCAGCTGGGCACAGACCCCCTTTACCTTCATCTCTTCATTTATTTCCCTTTTCACTGGGTGTGCTGGTTTTCGGCTTCTTTTATTTTCCGGAGGTCTACCCTCTTTTTCCATCTCTGCCATGTTTTCTCTGTGATACTTCTGTCAATATTTGCGGTGAGGAGGGGAGAGGAGGGGGTGAGAGAGGCAGCGGCAGCTGTTTACAGTCGCCAGACGGCGGATGTCTTGTAGCTTTTCAGCGGCCCGTGTGACGCTGGTGATGCCGCCGAGGGCTTGCGGTGCCCGGCTAAGTCAGCCATCTTCTGCCCGTATCCTCCACGGTCCGTGCGCCAGTGGTGAGCCGTCTCTGTGAGTCAAAGGAGAGGTTGAGTGAGGGGAAAAAACGAGACAGGGGGAGGGGCGTCCGCTGAAACATTATATGACGCGTTGATGATCAGAGGTAGGCTATTTCTTCTCGCTTTCCCATGGAGTGCAATCAGAGCAGTCACATCCACTTAGCGCTGCTCCCTCATGGTGACAGTCTGTAAGCAGCAAACAGGTGCCCACACACTCCTCCAGTCCCACATTGTTCTTCAGGGCAGTGTTACAACCTGCTGCTGCTGGTCGTGGTGAAATGTAGTCTTTCTGTCAGTTACAGACTCCACTGCTTCGGTCATTTAACACCACAAACTCAAAACTCAAGTCAAGTCTGGAAGATCCAGTGCGTTTGGTTGCATGTGCATGAAGACACTGAGCTGACAGTCTTCACCAGAGAAACTTTGCAGATGTAGTGACTGTAGTGCCTTGCTCACTCACTGAGACATTGGTGGGTCAGTGGCTGTTGCTGGGATTAAAGCCATGGCTTTATTTATTTTTGCAAACTTTTTACATAATCGTGAAAAGTCAGTGGAGCAGCTGTCTCATGGTGGCATTTTTCTCAACAGAGAAAATGTGTGTGTGTGTGTGTGTGTGTGTGTGTGTGTGTGTGTGTTGTTCCATCAGATAACAATGTGCATGGTGACGTTTAGCCTACAGGTGTCTCAGTTTTCATTGTGCTTGCATAGTATTTCACCACTACTGAGAACAGTCATATTAACATTTATTCTAATCAAACATGTTTGCAGAGATCCCACAGTTCAGTTCTATCTTTGGACACGTGTAAGAGACAAGATGAAAATTTTATAGAGGCCACATCCAAACCCAAGACATCATCAACAGTTTAAAGAAAAAAACTGTTCTAAAACATACTTATATGATATATCTTTCCACATTATTGGATTGATCAGTATTGATCAATAGTAATGAATGTCACACTAAATCATTGTAGGCCATCTATAAAGATAGATAGATAGTCTTTCGTGTCCTGGGGAGACTTTGTCTTACAGCCTGCACATGTTCATCTCTCACATGCAAAACAAAATATTCACACGGTCACATATGCACTGTACACATTCATACCCTACGTACAGCATATATCTACATGTATTAACATACACATGTACACTCGCTGGGATATATATTTACATTCAGCTGTCTTCACTTGCTGTTGCTCTTGCGATGCTTATTCACTTGTTAAAATTACATGTTGTAGTGATGCTGTGACCGTGTGGCAGAATGTTCTTTAACAGTGGGTTTCCTCAGGGTGCACCTCTCACTTAATGCAAAACAGTGTTGTTACTAGCATGTGAAACAGATTCAGATGCCTTTAATAAATGATTTTTGCTTTGGGCATGAATTTATCTGTTTCAACTGTGTGCTGTGTGCTGCCCTCTGATTTTAAATGGAATTACAACGAGTCGATAGGTGGAAAGCCGCTGAGAGGGCCAGGTGATGCCGCTCGTGGCATAGTGACACCCATTTGAGCCAGAAAATCAGCAGGAACAGGAGCCATGAACCGTGATGCAGGGTCAGGGCGAGATGACTTGAGTGTTACAGTGCTGCTCTTGCCTTGCAAACCAGCATCACAAGATTCCTTCTGTAAGGTGTTCCTCCAGCAGTTTGATTTAGTGTAATGTAACTGTAATACTTCTTTTGATATACTGTACAGTAGCTATATGAATAAGAAACTGTGAAGAGAAAATGAAGAAATTATTTTGAATTTGTTAACTGAAACTGTAATAAAGCATGAATAATCTAAATGAATCAGCAGCATCTGGTGTAATCTTTTCCATAACTAAATATTGTTGTAACATTTGTTTCTAAAAGCACAAAAAAGAGCGTCCAGCTGTTTTAATCTGGACGATATGATCCAAAACAAGTTACAGATCTCCTGCAGCATATACCCAAATATACTGTGCTGTGTGTGTGTTTGTAAGTCTATGCAGCAAAAGAGACTGCAGCTCCGTGTTGTGTAAGCTGTCCTTGACAGACTTTCTCTCCAGTCCAGTAATAAGCAGATGGAGTAGGATTCAATGAAAGCATTGTTACAGCTAACACTGCTGGGGCATTTCCCTCTCATACTGTGGAACTGTAATATTGTCACAAGGATTGTATTACATGAACTGCAACATGAAACATGAAACTTTTTTTTTTTTTCATTTCAACAGTTTAAGTGGATATTTTCAGGGGTTTTTTTTGGGGGGGGGTTACCTTGTATTCAAATACTCCTTTGCCTCAGCATAAACTTGGAAGTACATGACATTTACAGGTATGGTTTTGTTATCTGACATTTACCATGATACAAACACATAACGGACAGGACTAACGACAGATTTTATCCAAAAGTGTTTGGCCACATTGAGGTAAAATCTCAGTATGTTCTTGAGTTACAGTAATCTAACATGCAGCTGTCCCAATAATTTACACTTATTTGACAGAAGCAGTGGTAATATATTGGTGATGTTCCCTAATGATCTAATGATAAGTGATGTACTCTAATGATCAAACATGATTAACACATCAGCATGAAAACCACAGATCAGTGCTGCCCTCATTCAGCTGCTTTGCAAATATACACACGATAAACACACAGCAGGAGGAAAGCATTTGGGTCCAGCTGTAGCTACTGAGAACGACAGGTGCCACTGTTTAATCCTGTGCTGAAGTTTAATTGATATTTTGTACATTTTCATTTTGTTAACTTAAGCTTATTAATTGTATATCCTAATGTATTAACTGTTCTAACAATTCAATAGGAATCTTTTTTTCAGCCCCAAAATATGATCAGTTTACTAGTAATATGTACAGTCCATCGTTGCACATCACTGCAGTATTATATTAACATAGGTTCCTTTTTAGGCCAAAGCAATCCAAAGGTATAGGCATTCAGCACATTAGTTTTGCTGTCACACAGAGATTGCTGATTACCTTTTTAAATAAACAAAATTATATATTTATTGGTCTAAACTGATTCAAACTTAACCCTTGTTTACTGTTTATAGGCAATTCTCGCTAAATCTTGGTAATTCACAGGGAAAATGTCACCAGCATTTAAAATATGTTCATAATATACATCTAATTGAACTTAGTAGTAAAGATCTGAGGTAGCTACAGGTACCAGGTACTGAACCATGGTGGCCCCTGTTGGTGGTACATGGCTGTTGGTGGTGGGTAAATGTTTTATGGCTTCACAACTTGAGAGACTTCTAAAGGAAAAAATACCGGACGCACTTCTTATTTCCACAGTCACACTGTACCATTGTTTATAATAGTGGTCAGTGACTACAGGTGTGAATCACTAAAGGTTTAAATTTAACGTTTGATAATTAGAAGTTAACGTGATGCTTCGTAAATCTTATACCAGCTGAATGAAGCACTGGAAACTAAAAAACATAAATTATCTCATGTTCTGTTCTAATAAGGTAGAACACTGACCAAAAAAACAAAAAACAAAAACAAAACAACGTAAACCTGCCTGATTTTTTTCGACGGAGTTTGGCCGGAAGTGTTCTTCGGAGAGGCGGCGTATCGGAATCTGGCATCAGCCGACGTTTTACGACGTAACGTATTACGCGTTTAAAGATGGCGGCTCACAGTGTCAGGTCGTGTGTTGTGAAACATTGCTAGTCATTATCAAACAAACAGCATGTTGGGTCTGTTAGGATAGTAAATGATAGTTGTTTTTTTAATTAATAAGACGGATGTGGCATTGTTTAAGAACATGTCAAGTTAGCGATCGAATCCGGTGATACAGTTTTAAGATGGTATCAAGTGCCTGAATGGCACTAAAGGCAACTGTCTCCAACTAGAAAACAACTCATTACAGCTAGAGAAAAAATGCTTCAAACTATATGGTCACGACTGTCCTGCAGGGCTTTGTCCAACCGAGGACAGAGGACGCTGAGTCTCTCCTCCAGTTCAGGACCCTCAAACTGGAGTAAAGTTGTCTCCGATGCAGAGAAGATCGTCGGATATCCAACCTCCTTCATGAGTCTGCGCTGCCTCCTCAGTGATGAACTCAGTAATGTTGCCATGCACGTCAGGAAGCTGGTCGGGACTCAGCACCCGTTACTCAGCACTGCAAGGTAACGCTGCCGAAATGACACTGCTGTATTCTGTAGGTCCTGCTCTGGGCTCTCTCCTCCGAGGAGTCAACACCAAACCAAACTACATTCAGAAATCTGGCAAAATAACATGACTCTGTCTTTCAGCAAATCTTCAAAGATTTTTTTAAAGGAGAATCAGGTTATTATCTAAAGCACTCGGTTTCGGCATAAGTATAATCCACTTTCTGAGAAACTTACTCACTTACTCGGTTTAAATAAAATTACAACCTTTGTTCTGTTTTAAACCTGGAGGGAGATTTTGCCTGAGGAATAAACCAAAGCAACTGAACAAGACCAGGACCAAAAAAATACAACAAGGGTGTAGTGTCCCATTATTATTATTAGAGCTGACTTTAGTTTGTGCCTCTCATGTACTCATCATTTTTACTTCACTGATTATTGCATTATTAATTCTAGTTAGTAAAAACAAAACCCAGCAGGTCATTTGGCTTATTGGTTGTTGGTCTTTACAAGACCCACACACAAACAGACTTGACCCCGCCTCCAGAAGCACTCATAGTATCCCCTTCCATCACTCCGTAGGCATGTGGGTATACAACAGTTGTTATTAATCAATACAAGTTTTTTGTGAGTCACTGGTGTCTCTCATGCGAGCTATCAGATTGTAATATTTTTGTAATAACCATCTCAAGTTTAATTAAATGTGTATAGCATGCTGAGGAGCAGGAGAATGTTGCACAGATGGATGTTTTTTATCATCAATGTGGACGCGTTTCTTTCGTCACACCCATGCATGAGACTCACACCCAGATATTGTTGTATATGTCTAACACAAATTATGATATTTTACCTTTGGAACCATGTTTCTGGACACTGTCATCTAGCACGCTTCATGATTACATAACACAGCTCTTAGACAGCACCGGCAGTATCATGGAGCTGAGGCAGTACTGAGAGACTGGTGTAGCTCTTATCTTCTGTGGTGCTTCACTTAATTGATCTGATGGCATCACCTCAGTGCTGATTCAGGGGATTTGAAAGCATTTGGTGTTTTTCATTCAAGGGGGAAAGTGCAAGACTTCTAAAAAAAAAAAGAAAAAAAAAGCTGTTTTTTCACTAGATTCACTGGATGTGTAAATCCTGCTGCTTTCTAAGTCTACATTTTCATGTTATTTCAGTAACTGATGTGTCAGTGCAGCACTCTGTGTGTGTCTGACACAAGTCTGAGAAAAGCATTTGGCTGTTAGATGTGAAGGAAAAAGTTACTATCCCATATGAATGATAAACATAAACACCTCAGAATAACATGTATAAGCCGCGCTGTGTGACCTGCTATGATGAGAAGTAGCAACATATCACATGATATCAACTGTAGCTACTTCAGTAAGCAACAAGCTTGCCAGATACACAAGCCAAGAAAAGTGTGCCAGAGCAACAAGCATGGATGGAAGCAAAGGAAGACTCCCTCTGGACAGAAACAAAGTAAAACTGATAAAAATTTAACAGATCATATACAATATGTGAATCAGACTACATACACACTAACAAGGAGAGTGCTTTGGGGGAAATTTCAAGAGCTTTTTTGCAGTGAATTTGGTCTAAAAGCTGGTTAAAGGAAGGGGAAGAAAATAATGAATTGGATTTTTCTTGCATTACTCCTCACTTTCAGAGAAAAAAAATCAACCAGAGTCATGACAGGCTGTTCAAACCTGAGCTTCTGCTTAGATTATGCAAATGGAGCTCTTAATACTTGTACAGCCATTCCCAGTGTGGTCGATGGGTCCTGTTTTTCTTCTGAAGTAAATGTTGTGATTTAAGGAAAACTGTATATTGATTGTTGTTGCAGACCAGGGCAAAAGATTATGTCACAGTCTCCTCTATGTGGCTATAAATCAACTTGATTAGATGACTCAGTTCCTACACTATGGCATAGCAGGCATATATTTGTTATATTTAGTTACAGTATGTTTGTACAACACTAAATGAACTGATGTGTTATGCAACTGCGAAGCCACAGTTGAGTATTGATGAAGGAGGAGCTAAAACAGGTCCCATCTTCCGAATATTATCCAGTCACCTTATCGTAGGAGTTGCCTTATCTTTGTTGTGTTTTGTGAAAAGAAATCAGGGACTTAGAGAACCGAGCCGAGCGAACGAGAAGAGAGAGTCCTCAAACTCAATCCCGCCATGCAGACGGGCGTGTTGGAAACAGGAGCCCAAGGGTGTAATAACCTATACACCTAAATCTGATATGACAATCCATTTGGGTGTTGTAGCAGGGGGCGGGGGTGGCGAGGGGGGAAGCAGACCTCTTGACAGTCTGACTCCTCACTGTCAGCTTGGGTTGGCTGGTTCGTATTTCCCACTGTGTCTCCGCCTTAGACGCGCGGCAGATAAAAATATCCACAACAGCAGACAGGCAGACCCTCGTGGAGTTAGGTTTCAGTTTTTCCTTTCCTTTCATTCTCAAAAACTGCAGCTCAGCTAACTTTGGCCCAAAGTCTGGAGTTACAGCGAGGGGACTGCGGCCCTGGAGAAGAAACTTTACTTGCTTTAAGGACAGTCCTTGAGAGTTGGGCTCAGACAAGAATTCAGTTCTACTGCTGCTTCCTACCTTTTCTCACCTGTTTTTGCTGTCTCACCTTTGACCTTCAGTACCTTGATCAATATAGTGACTAATAAGATTGGACTTTAACTGATGCACAATAAATCTGCCTGCTTCAGCTACACTGTAGTGACTATTGAAAACTAGTTTGTAATCCTTAGCAGGAAGGGTGAAGCCTCGAAGTACAGAAGAAAGAGTTGATGAAACTGACTAAATTAGTCCTGTGACTGAGGCCAGAACAAGTCAAGCTCTTTGCTGAGTCCACAAAAACACTAGTAACATTAAGGCGAAACACTTGCTAATGTGCAGCCTTGACATATCTGCACAATAACATTGTGTCTTCTTCCTTCTGTGATGACTCTTTGATTTAAATGAACACTTGAGGTCAAAGCTGAAGTTGTTTTCCTGAACATTACATATTTGCAATTAAATATAAGATTGTGATTCAAATGTTGCTTCATTAAGAAAACTAATTTACAACAATCAGATTTCACAGCTTGAAAAAAGTTAGAATTATATAACCATTCAAGAAAAGATATCAAAACATGACAAAATTGACAATGAGACAAAGGCTGCAAATACGAAATAAATATATAAAAATCAATAAGGTGTCGTATTCTTTAGCTGTGTACTGTAACTTATCTCAGTTAAATATCTTTCTAAAACTTTCTGAAATGTCTTCAGAAGAGTATAAAATAAATATTAATTACTCCTCTTCTTCTAGAAGAACCTCTTGATTATTATCAGTGTCAGTAAAACTACCAACCCTAGTGTTACAGGGATATATGTAAGTATTTTCAATGAATTTCACAGACTTTGTTGTTAATACAGAATTTAAATTGTGTTAGGATCTCTTAAAATATTGTATGTACCCTTATGATCTATAAAACAAATCGTTAAAATTGGTATTATATTAATTATTGTTTGGCAAAACAAATGATTTGTATCCAACTGTCTCATGCACAGGGCTGCAACTAATGATTATTTTCATTATCGATTCATCAGCCCATTATATTCTCTATTAATACATTAATCACTTTGTCACTAATGTGTAAGAGAACAGTGAAAAATAGTCTGTAGAGTTTCCCAGGATCCATGGTGACGTCTTCAGATGTCTTCTTTTGTCAGGTCAATAGTTCAGAACCCAAAGATATCCAGTTTACTGTCATGTAGGACAAAGGAAAGCAGTGATTTCTCACATTTAAGAGGCTGGAACCAGCAAATCTTTGGCATCTTTTGCTTAATAAATGACATCATTCGATTATCAAAATAGCTGCCAATTCATTTCTTTTTAGAAATGTGAGAATCAAATCCTGGAAAATGGAACAAACATTTTTCTGAACAGATCATAGTCTTAATGTATAAAGTCCAGGTATCTGCCCTGCACATAGAGGTGAATGTGTTTGTCTGGTGAATGTCTGTCCTTAAGAAGTGCAGCCAAGGTGGGGCACATTCATTCATTCATTCATTCGTTCATTCATTACTAAGGAAAAAAAGACAGAGGATCAATATGACACTACACATGTGAGGTCATATATTTGCATACATTAATTCCAGCCCCTGCGTACGACTGCCAAAGTTCCCGAATTCCTGCGCTGCGATTGCAGAGCTGAAGGCGTGGTGACCTGTTCACAACCCTTTAAAATGACAGCAGCCCATTTCTCTCTTTCTGCTCCCTCTCCCCCTCTCTGTAGCCCTCACTATCTCTCTTTTTCCACATCATCCTTGCCCCACCCCTTTGCAGGAGGGCGGTTGTGATTGATTGATGTATGCTGGTGTGGATAGTGACATAAATATTAATCATCTGCCACCCTCAGGCCACTGGCTTACCCGGACTCCCCAAGAGAAGAGCGGCTTCATAATTTTTGCTCCATAGCCGTTCAGCAGGCCATGCTGCTGTGTTCATCAGTGTGCCAGACTGGCCACTATTTTCCAACTGAGTCAAAATTTAGAGTGACCATAAATACATCTCACTAGCTACAAAATGTCAGCTGTATCCTAAATCTTTTGAAACGTAGCATGAAGTGTTTTATGTGATAGGTTTTGTTTTTTGGGGAAGGAACAAAGCTTCAGGGCATGTGCATATTCTCCCTTTCAGCTCCAGAACAGTGTGAATCACTCACGTATTTCTTCTGTCATCTTTTCTTGCATTTCTGCCTGGCCTCTCTTCCCTCCATCTCTCTCCGTCCCCTCCCTCTCTTCATGCTCTATCTCTCACATCCACTCTGTCTCGGGTTCCTCTACCTCCCCCTGTGGTGCAGGGGTGGGTCAGAGAAGGTGGGGGTGGAAGTGGGGGCTTGGGGTTGGTGGTGGGGTGGTGAGACCGGTGTCTGGGCATCGAGCGGAGGGGGGCGTGGCCGCTTGTCTGCCTCGGAGCCCCTAACGAGAGCGTGATTCATGGCACAAGGGGCTCCCATAGGGACAGGATTAGAGGTGCTCTGTCTAACCGCTCCCCAGAGAGAGTAAAAAGATATTTAATCTGCCCACCATGCAGGCAGCTACCACTGCGCACTATGTGTCTTTGTGTGTGTTTCTGTGAATGTGTCAAAAGGTTGTTGGCTAGGGGGCGGGAGACCTGCTGCCCAAAAAAAAAAACCCAAAGGAAAAAATACAGTCCTGCAGCAAAACTGATCTATTATATTCCAGTTATTTTTTTCTTGTGTACAATATATTCTAAGTTTAACAATCCATTCAGATTTTGTACTACAATTTCCAGCACAATTTTGTGTTGTTTTGTTTCATTATTGGTGCAGATCTTCATTCAGCAAAATGGAACTGGTCAATCAACCAGTGTCCAAGAACTTCACACAGTGGCCAAAAGCACAACTCTCAGAAATATTGGATTTGTTGGCTAACATTTTAAATTTTTACACCAATAATTCATTTGTGTATTATTTGTTTAACATGTTTATAACCAAATGAGGATTAGCGAACACTGCCAGCCTTTGCATTGCAAACACTTCGCAGAGAGGAAGAGTCTTACTTTGGAAGAAATATGTCTCCAAACATTTTTTTTTCTGTTATCAAAATGTTACTGGTTCTTAAACACTGTTCATTATAAAGAAAGTGATGCCTGGCAGTGGGACCAGGTACAACTGGAATCACACTCTTCACAACAGAAGACAGCAGGGTTTAGGGAAAGATGCTGGAAACAGAAATGCTACGTGTGGCCCCATTTTAAAAATCCTTTGCTGTTCTGAAAAATTGGGACCCTATACTGTACTGTGTTGTCACAAACTAAAAAAGCATTAATACATGGTGTCTATGGCTGAGAAAATTACAAGCTTTTGATAAATGTCTAACTGAACTTTTGTCTTCTCATGTTGTTTCTTTGCAGAGGGTTTGTCTACGACAACAGGAACAACCTGCAGATGAGGGGTGTGATTGTGTTGCTCATCTCAAAAGCCGCAGGACCGAGCCACACAGCATCCAATCTCCTGGCTCAGGACATGGTCAGCGGCATCTATCCCAGGTAAATCACCTGAAATAACCTATTTTCAATAGGCTGAATCACAGGACAAGTGAGGGACTTTATAATTGTACTGAATCTTTGCTTATTATTGGCAAGATCATCATTAAAGATCCATGAAAGCATCATCAGCGAGAACAGCAGGATGCACTGATGAATCTTCCTCCTATGCAGGAAATTCCCTGAAGCATGGCTAACTGTGAAAAATGTAATTGGTTGCTATTGCTTTTGTGGTAACTAGGGAGCTAATCGGAAAACATTGTATAAAAGTCATTGCGCCCTTGAGGATTTTCTTAAATGTTAAATGGTGTCTTCCAACTTTAATCACAGTCATAGAGCATCGTCTTAGGAATTATGGCCTTATCATACCACAGCTGGTTTACACCAAGTGACTTCTTTGATTAAATTAAACCCAAGCTGGTAATTCAAATCCACAGATAATAGTTCATATTTGTAACCACACATTAGCAGGCAATCTTTCTGCCTTCCACAGATTCTCATGTATGTGCTGCTTTGGAGAAAACAGGGCAGTAAAACATGTGTATCACTGCATTGTAGAGCCATAAATGTGCCTGGCAAGCAGACCAAGAAAGGTGATGCCACTTCTGTCCCTGTTACATGGCTGCTGAAGGATAAATAGTGAAATAAAATCCTTGTGTCAGGTAATTCTATCTTGTCCTTTGTGGTTATTGTCCATATCAATTCCTGTAAATGATGCACTACATCATCCTGTGATGTATGATGGAGTATGGGGGCAATACAGCCACAGTTACAAGGTGGGATTTTAATTTTATTAGGTTATATTGAGATTGTGGCTAATTGGAAAACTCTTTCAAAAAGTCCTTTCATCAGCTCCCTTTGTGACCACCCCCCAGTCGCTGGTGTGTATTCAGATTGCCAGACAACTGTGTAACAAGAAAATGTATTAGACTAAGAAATGTCCCAAAAAAAAAAAAAAAAAAAACTTCAGACGTTCATGTTCCCCAGAGGATGAACCCTAAGGACTTCAGTGATTCCCTGACTTTTTATCTAGTGTAATTATCAGGTCAGAATTTTTCCAGTACTTTAGTTTATGACCAAATACCTAAAGTCATTCCCACATGCTAACATGCTGAACTTATTAGAGATGATAAATACATAAATAAATAAACAATGTAAAAAAGCCTTTTCACCTCTCATGTGAAAACTCAGTGTATATAAAGATTCATAATTATATTTCTGTAATCTGTATTTTGAGATTTAAAAAATATATTAGTATATCTGTGAATCCATATTTGACAGCACAAACACCTGACCTGACAGGACCTCAACAATGATGAGCGTGCGATGGCTTTTTTCTCGTCTGACACTGCTCTCTGGCAAATTTACTTTACCAGGACTTCTAAAGATCATATTCAAAGATCATATTGTGGCTTTACCTCACGGAGCAGCTAGAGTGGGTGCAGACTCTTTAGAAATGTTTAACATTAATGAAAGAAATTTGGTGTGTGAACTTTCAGGAAAATTTCAGTGACAAACTACAATGTTTATTGATTTCTTCAAATACATATATTTAAATGTAAAGTGTTAAATGTGGAATTAATGTACTACTGTTAAATGCTTCAGGTAGCACCCTCAGGTTCCTCTCTGGCTTTCTCACACACATCGACTACCAGCATGCAGCTCAGAACAGGGATGTGGGTGTGTGCCAAGTGGTTTCCAGAACTGACTGCTGTGTTTGGCGTGGCTGTGCGCTGGGTGCCTGAAAGGCTTCTTTCTTACTGCTAACTGGCGCAGGGCACATGTGTGTAGTGGAGCCGTGTCTGTGCAGAAACATCCTAGTATTAGAACTAATTGGGATAAACCAGGCGTCATGGAAGCACTTGAGTCTGGTTCTGTTCAGGCTGTGAGGTCGAGACGTGTCGGCAGGTTGTGTCTCACAACAGGACGAGTTACTGCACACTCACCTCATGTCACGACCTGACGCTCACATCGCGGTGACGCTGGATCACTGAATCCAACATGCAGCATTCCCTCACTCGTGTGATGGATAGTCCAAAACCCAAACACACACACACACACACACACAGCATGACTTGATCACCTCATTTGCACTATCTTCCTCTCTCTCTCTGCCCCCCTGGCACTCCCCCCACCTCTCCTGGGCTCATTAGCACCTCTGCTGATGGTGAGATGGAAGGATGGAGGGAGACAGGGTGGGGCGGGTTTGGGGGGTGATTGAAACCTCCGGGGGATGGTCTCCTCCCTCCTGACAGGCAGCATTTGTAAAACATTTCCCACTCTGCTGCCTGACACTGATGATTCACGAAAGCACTGCCATGATAGATAGATAGATAGATAGATAGATAGATAGATAGATAGATAGATAGATAGATAGATAGATAGATAGATAGA
>JBBMJY010000009.1:17658378-17708216 GCA_037833715.1 Toxotes lorentzi | reverse complement strand
TAGATAGATAGATAGATAGATAGATAGATAGATAGATAGATAGATAGATAGATAGATAGATAGATAGATAGATAGACGCACTTGCAGATAGTCCAACATGTGCCCACCACACCTCTTAATTTCTTGTGACAATTGAAAGCCATGGCACTGAACACATCACGCAGGCCGTCTGATGGACAAGCCACCTCTTTAAAGCACACACAGGGACGCACTCAGATCTGCATGGCTGTATTTCATAGCGAGGCAGACTGCAGAGGGAGGAAAATGGAACAGAACAGTCAGGACAAGGGGCGTGGTGAGGGGCGTTACACCTCAGCAAGATGGCATCGGTTGCTATGCAACTGGGCACCAAAGCTATTTATACACCGGCCCCCTTGTCCCCCTTTTTCCTCCCCAAGCTCCACTGCTGCTGCTCGGGAGTACTACATTGGAGGCACAGCTTTGGGAAGTGTGTTCACATGGGGGTCGATTGATTCGGGTTTATGGAGGCCGGTACTTTGTGCAGTTGTTCACTACTTTTAATTCATGATTTAAAAATAAATCCAACGGTTGTGTGTCATATTCTCATATTAGTTTATTCCTGTCAAGGTGGGTGTCTTACACATCTTGACCATCATGGGACAGTAAAAGGACAATGAAGCCAAACATATTAAATTCTAACTATTTATTTCTTTTAATCTCTCTGGTTGTGTAAGGCCATTGTGGGGAATGTTTCAGATCAGTAACCAAGACTGCATCATGGTATTATTATTATTTTTATACAATTTTTACATCAGTGTGAGGGAGGATCTTGTCTTTTATTTAATTTGGTGGATACTGCAGAGGGATAGTGGATAAAGGTTGGTATCCATACTGTTCAGTCCTACTCTGAAATAAAAAATGATAAAGTGACATTTAGAGACTGTGGTCAGTGAAGAAACTCCATCAGATCGTAGCTAAAGTCTCAAGGCTATTGTCTGTAATTATATATCAACCTACCCTCATCTTAGATCTGTGTGCTTAAACAAACATTTATGTAGAGCTGCAACGTACAGTTATTCTTATTATCAGTTCATCTGTTGATTATTTTTGTTACTGTCCATCACAAGTTTCCACAGTCCAATATGACTTCATCAGATGGTTTGTTTTGTCCAAGCAACAGTTCAAAACACAAACATGTTCATTTTCAATGACGTAAAACTAAGAAAAGGAACAAATCTGTACACTGGAGATGCTGGAACCAGTGAAAGATTTTTTCACTGTTTTTGTATGAAAAATAGCTTAAATGATTAATTATCAAGGTTTTTTTATTCAATATCTCAGCCTTAAGGACATTGTTGACAATTGTATATATATTGATCTTTAACTATTGTATATCTGCACATCAAAGCTGCTTTCAGTCCAGTGTCAGTGAGCCCAGTGAGATGAGCTCTATTAAACATTTATTGGACATTACATAGAAGCTGATGGTGAAGTAAATGCTCCTGTTTGACTTTAAGCAGCAGTGATTTTCACCTTGATACATCGTCACAGTGGAGTGTTTATGAACAGTAAGTAGATGTATGTTGATCTTGTTTTTGGCTCGGTCACTGTAAGGCCTTGGACTTGGAGTAAATTTTAAAATGTTATTTTATGACCCAGAATCAGCCGTGGCTTTATATCATCTCTGTCTGTTGTAACAATGAGTTCTCCTCTTGAAACCCGTCGAGCGTAGCCATCTGTCCGATGCACCTCGAGCACACGCGACTGTCAACCTGTTCATTTCCTCTTATTTAAACCCCGAACTTATTAACTCTCATTCGGGGCGACGATGTTGTTGCTCTGCGTCACCAAGCACAGAAACCAACCAGACAATGAATGTGATTGAGAGGCGACATAGATGACATTATTGAATTTTAATCACATCTTTTCCACGCCGACGTCGAACACAGCAATTACCTGGCTACATGATACGTGTGTGTGTGAATGTGTGAGTGTGTGTATAGCGAGGGGTTGGAGCGCAAGGCAGACAACCGGCTCATCAGGTTCTCATAGTGGCTGAAAGAAGGTCGTAAGTGGCTATCAGCGCACCCAACCCTGTCTGGATGGATCCCTCCTGTCGCAGCGTGGCGAGCTCCTTCCATATGGAGAGGGGCCTAATTATCCCCCAGCAATGACTGAATCAACATTTGATTATATCCTCCCTAAGGCTGCTCTGAAAGGCTCTATTCAAAGACCACTTTTATGTCTTTTCTCTCATAATCAAGAATGGCTGTTATTTGCTAATGATAAGTTTAATTTCTTTTTTTAACACAACCCCTGACACACTGTGTGGCAAAAAGCCTGACATATCTGCTGGTTTCTGCCCTTAAGTGTGCTCATTTTAACTTGGAAGGTTTTTAAGCAAAACTGTAGCTGTGGAGAAATCTCTTATTTTTTAAATACACAGTAATTTCTTCTTTAAGTTGTCTAGTCCATAAATGTTTCAGATAGCGTTTGAACTGTGATGATCCCCAACAGTCTTTGTTTGGAGCAGTGTTGTATATTTTAGTGAAATGAAAAAGAAGAGCCCAGCATTTGAATATTGTAGTTTTGTTGACTAAATAGATGTTTTTAGTTTTTGCTTGACGGATGAAATGAAAACCCATAAATCCTTTGTTCTGATCGAATGCTTTTTGGTCAACACACCTGCGTATGATGCTGTGAATGAGTTTTCAAACTTTGCAAACCTGCAGATTTCACCAGCATAAAGACAATGAAAAGGTTTCTGTCAAAAAGCTCTCTAGCTGTCAAGCCTCGGTGACGCCTTTCCTAAAAGCTGCAGACAAAAAAGGCTGTGATTTTAAAATTTATCCTTTTTTTCTGTTTCATAGCCAGAGGAACCTGGCAGAAATCACAGAGTTGATCCACACTGCGTTCCTGGTGCATCGTGGGATAGTCAATCTGAAGGAGTGGACGGTTTCAGACGGCCCGCTGAAGGACATGCAGTTTGGGAATAAGATGGCTGTCCTGAGCGGTGACTTCCTGCTAGCAAACGCTTGTACCGGACTGGCCCAGCTGAATAACACTAAGGTACACTGTCTGTCACTAACACACTCTACACCCGAGAAATATCTGACCTGACATCAGTGATATTAATGAGAAACACTGCTGTCTTAATATGGGCTCCCAGCGGCCCTCACAGCCTCACATATCAGTGTCGGTCTTCATCACTACATCTTTTCTCTCGCTTACACCACATCCAGACTCAACATCCCACAACTTCTGTGAATATATACTGATCCTGGAGTTGATGAAATATTATGGATTTGAGAGTTTTTTTACCTTCTTGTATCCACTGCACAATACCTGTGGTGCAAACAACAGTGGAGTTATAATCTGAAATAACCTTGTGTTTTTATTTTGTCTGAATGATGCTAAGTGTGCATTAGATGTGCTCTCCACATCCCAAACACCCCTTTTCAGTAATAGAGTGTAGCCGAATGATTCCCAACCTGGGGGTCAGTACCCCAAAGGGGGCTGCAGGATAAATCTGAGGGGTGGCAGGTTGATTAACATGATTGTCCTGATTCCAGACCTCTGAATCACCATCGAACATCTTAGATCTGCTCAGCAATTCAAAGAGGTCTGGTTTATGCCCATCAATGACTGATTGTCACTGATTAAAGAGACAACTGACCAATCAGAGGTGGGATTAAAAGTGGGGAAGCCATCTTCCGGGGTTGTGTTAGCTGGGGTTCCTGGAGGTGACGCTCTTTGTTTTATCTGTTCGGCCATGGTGTACATGTCAAAATTACCCACTACCCAATTCTTCCTTAGTTTGTTTCAAACTGGTAGTAAAAACACACCACTCCTGTCAGACACTCGGTGTTTACTGCAGTATTTGTATGAGTAAAAGCCATAAAATCTCATATCAGGTCCCTCAGTCAGTTACACACAGGCTCCTTCATTTGATGGCGTACAGTCTGTTTCGTACGTTGGATAATGTGGTCAGGAGACACCTTTGACATGTACACCATGGGAATCCTTCTTATTGAGTTTTCAGTTTTGGACCTGTGTGGGGTGTGGTGGTCTTGTAAGTGCACCACAGATCATATCTACTACGTAGCCCGGTAACCCCTTGCTGACAGATGCTGTCACCACGCTTCTCTGTTAAAATGCGGTTGCCTGAGTGGATCAAAATAACCATCTCCCCCCCCATGTGCCATCCGCTGGACCAGCCCTTATCGCCTTCCCTGCTGCTTCTTATTCAGCGCACACAGTCTGGGTTTATGTCTGCCCTATGGCAGCCAAGAGATGCCCCCCCAAATATGTGATGTAAGTGGCATCCATGGTGCGTCTTGTGTAAGAAACATAGCAGGAGTTAGAGGATCAAACATGTCCTTTATAAATTAAAGATAGTTCTAAAGGTGTGGCATTTCCTTTACAGTGCTAATTGGCTTTCAGTAGTATTTGTTACTGCAACAGTACCATGAGAGATAATCACAGTCACTCTGTGGCTAAGCTACAAATTACAGTAATGGAAGTGATACTGTTGTTTCTCTGGAAGATGGAGAAAAGCCACGCTGAGAATGAAATGACGGCAGATCTGCTGATGACTTGAGCTAATTATGATTTAATAACATTAACTATGCATTCACGCCAAGCAAGTTGGCATCGGCTGAATCAAGTTTTGGAGCATCTGTTCCTTTGGTTTGGTTCTTTTTCAAGGTGAAAACAATGCCATTCAAGCTCAGGTGGTACCAAATTACTGCACAGCAACACTTGAAACTATTAGTCTTGTTTTTTTTCCCAAACAAATCGGCAATGCTATGTATTAGAGGTATGAATGTAATCTGAGGCAACCACAGGAAACGTCCCCAGAGTGGACGTTTTTAAGGGTAATAAGGAGATAGACATCTGATATTCAGCAGTCACTCACGTTTGAAAAGGTTAGCAAAACAAAATGAAGAGAGGGCAAACCACAGTCTGCACTGATGCTCATATTCAGCTATGTGTTTTAAAGCCCTCTTCACTGGTATGAGCAGGTGGTAAATTAGATCATTGTTAACAATACTGACAAATCTGTTATGCATAGCTAACATTACTGGAATGTTGACAGAACAACCTTGACTTAAGGTCCATTTATTCACTTGTTCAGGAGCTTTCAACTGTATAACATCAGCTTTGTTAGCAAACAGAATAAACTGTCAACCACAAAGTCCCCATCACAGCTCCATGACTTCCAAACAAACTCCATCTGTTGATAAAGACAATATGGTCAAAAGCTCCAGAGCAAATAAGTGGACCTTGAGTTGATGACTTTCTTTTTTTCATGATTACTTTTCCCAGTTAATTTCAGTGGGGTTGATGGTTACATCAGTCCTGTTTGCAGGAAAACTCTTTTTAAAACTCTTTTGAATGCATTCAAAAGAGTTTGATAAAAAGTGAGCTGAAAAGGGCGTCGGCATGGGCAAGTCACGTCTCAGTGCACAAACTGAAGAGACAAAAATCTTTTTCAATAAATATTTTTTCAAAGCTCCTCCAGAGCCACAGAACACCCTATAGTGTTGTTTCTCAGGCTGAAACATACTCCATGTGTTGTGTACACTGCACTATATGTGTAAAATCACTGGAGTTCCCCTTTAAAAACTGCATCCAGACGTTGGTTCAGGTTCTTTGAATAAAAAAAGGCTTACAAATATATAGTTATTATTATTAACTCAGAATTAGCCCTAGGCAAAGGCAATAAAGGCTGTAAAAGATTTCATTTTCACTCATTAAAATCTGCTAATTGTCTGTTATTTATAGTGCTGTAACAGCTTCAGAGTATGTTAAACTGTGCAGTGTGACTCTATTGTAAACTGACATTCTGCTAAACAGTGGATTGTCTCTCTCTCTTTTCATTCCTGCAGCCTGTGGGGTCACTGTACCACCTCTTTTTAATATGCAGGGTGACAGATGAGTACTTCTTGCAGCTTTCGAAGTTTTTCTCATAAACCAGCCTTTTTTTTTTCTTTTAAGGCAGTGAAGGCGATGGAGATTATGTGTCGTGGCCTTGAGAGGAAACCTATGCTGCTACTTGTATAAACTGTAAAGTAATCTCACTGTGGAGCTCCGGTTTCTTCCCCCTCGCAGACCTGTCGGCAAAACACGATCTGGCTGGATTTGGGAATGGAGTATGGGGGAGGCAGGGGGGGAGCTTATCTGATACTTTCCAAAAAAAGACCCCCACTGGCCCCTACTTCCCAAGGCAGGCCAGGCAGAGACACCACATCTGGTAATACTGTAGGCACATTGTCCTTCCAGGTCTGTGGGTGAAGCTCGGGTTTCCTCAATATTTTCCCCCGGTGGATTCAGTTACCCAAAGGGCACTGCGAGGCTGACGGAGCAGCCAGCGTCACCAGACTTTTCTGATGAACCAAGGATGTCTGGGATGAGCTGAAGGAGCTCTAAATTTAACCTCATTCATCTGAACTGTACAGGCGTGGCCTTGACTCCTCAGCCCAGGCTGTTCTGCGTGTGAACGAAGGACGGAGGGATCAGCTTCAGATTTTCACTCATTCATTAAATCTAGCCTTTAAATAATGATTTGAAAAGAGGCAGTGTGGTTAACGAGGGGCTGGTTGTGTCTCTGTAACCGAAAACATAGTCATGCATGCCCCCTGTAAGAGGAAATGGGCAACTGCAGTCTTAAACAGAACTCAGGCCTCCACATCTCACTATGGAACAATTCTCAGTTTTGTTTTGTTTTTTTAACTTGTTGTGCCTTTTAAATGCTGTTCAAGGTAGAAAGTTAAATATTCTCTGAGCTCAGTTTCCGAAAAGCAGCATTTTTATATTTATTAACTTACTACACAGAGTCAATGGCCTGATCACATAATAGTGATTGTGTTTAAAGACTCCAAGCCCATTTTTCCTCTTTGCCATTTCTTCTCTTACTGTGCTGCTTCTCCCACCTTGTGGAAAAGTATCAACAGATAAATATACTAATTTTCCACATACAAATGTCCAAAGTGAAATAAATCTTCATATAATTTATCAGTTAGAAGAAAAGGAGAAGCAAGTAGACCCTGAAGTCAGATCATCACTCCTAAACCTTGTTAGCCCCTCTGCTCTCTGGACACCTTATTACATTTCACCATCTGCCTTTTAGCTCCATTTCACCTCCTCAGACCGGACAGACACCTGATCTTGCCCTCTCGGCTGGACTTCTCTCTGAATACAAAGTATGAATGAATGAAGGCGAGCCTGGACCTGCGTCATGAAATCAACAGGAGCTCCCCTATGGCCTTATAATGAGCAGCTGAATTTGCAGCAGTTCATCTGGTTTCCAGTCCTCATCTCACCTCAGATTTATTCACTGAACCAGCTGTTCGGATGCGAGCACTGTTTACTCACGCTTCAATCAGGGGAAATTGTGTTTTTTTTTAATTACGAATGTCACGGATGAACTGGGTAGCGTGTCGGTTTTGATCGACCTCATTTACATTTACATTTTAATCAATGATGTTAGCCAGAGTGATATATATAATGAGGGAAGAGGTTAGCGATTCACTGCCTCAGTCCAAGGTCACGAGGCTGTTGATGGACGTGTTGACCGCTGAGTAAATCACACTTGAAGTTTTTGGTTCAACATGTGATCAACCTGGATATTCACTTGGCAGAAATTCTGTCTTCTTGTGTCCTGCTTCATAGAAATGAGGCATGTGGCACCACTTTTGAGTTATTAATGATATATTGTTTAGCTTTGTCCCTTTTCTCAGATGAACAGAGGATGGCGTCTAAATGTGTGACTCTGAGGTCAAGATTTACGTTTTTTTATTTTTTTCTCCCTCTTTTTCCATATTTAACAGGTTGTTGAACTGATCTCAAGTGCCATCGGTGATTTAGTCCAAGGAATCTACTATGAAAATTCCAATAATACTGAGGTAAAGTATCTGTTCTCTCTTTATAAATCTACTTTGATGCAGGTTGACAGATTTAAAAAAACAGATAAGAGGATGTCAGATTATATGATAAAAAAAACAAACAGAATAAAGACCTTTGTTTGTTGGAGCACATTCGCTTTACATGCTGATACACTTACATAAAAAAGGAATTACAAGATAAATTCAAAACAGAGAAAATTAGAAAAGACTGGTGATATTGGATATTTTTGCTTAAAAGACCAAAGCCAACAATGAGTTGATCCATCTAACAAGTCTATGCATCCAAAGCCTGATGTAGCTTATTCGTCTGTGCCATAGAGCTTCGTTGTTACCCAAAAGCTGTTAACTTGTTACCAGACACCACCGTTTTTGCACACAAGCCCCAAATAAAAAGGTTACTGTTCTCCAACTGTTTTTATTAGTCATAATCCTGATCTCCTTTGACCGGTAACTCTTTAAATTTTACAACAAAAAAGTCAGAATGATTACAAGAGATGCTGAACCAAAGTCACAGACACACTAACATGGCCTTTAGTTCTGAGCCAAGTCTGTGTCAGCAGCTACTGCGGTGATAAGCGCGTCCTAAAATGCTTTGCACAGATAAAATCAGGAGACGTTGTGAAGATGAGTCTGACACCAACCAAAACACACCTAAAGCAGCGCTACCGAGGCTCAGCAGTATTCTGGCTGTATTTTAAAAGGTTAAACACATCAGTGAACCAGACTGTTGCAGTGGGTGCCATGTTCCTTCATTACAATTATCACACATGTTACTTTTATTTGTACTCTCACACACTAATGCACCAAATGTGGATTAATCCGCCTCTGAAAATAGTCCCCCACAAATATGCTATTTCCTCCTGTTAGAGTAACATTTGCTTAAAGCTACAGTGCCCTGCTTTTTTAGTTCTTTCAGGAATGACAGTATGTATTTGTGACCAGTTTTTAAGGATTTACATCTTCAGTAGAAACAAATGGACTTGGAGCTAAAAGCCATTGCTGACATATTGACTTTTTGTGTGATTTATCCTTTAAGAAGTAAAGGGATTAATAGTGTTGTGGAATTAATTTGAAAGCCACAAGAAAACAAAGTTTCAGAGCTGCTGAAGTTTGGGTGTTTTTAGATCAGGAAGTTGGCTCCAGCTGTGCACATCACAGGAGTTAAATACAGCTTTGTGAATGGTTCTGACTTGGACCTAGTTCCTGATTATTAATGAGAAAAAGGAACAAAAGATATTCTGATAAATAATGAATCAAGACGAGTGTCTTTCTGAATTCAAATTGACCACAGTGCTGCCAGGTGAGCGAGAGTTTCCCTTAATTTGACAGTGTTTTAGGTTCTACAGTAATTCATTTTTCAACAGAAGTGTTCAGAGTCATGTCACCATGTACCTCAAACAGCGTTACACTTTTGGCCCCTCTGTTGACTTCTTATTCAGGACAGTGTTTTGTCTATCATCAAGACTTGCACCAAATTCCAGCAGCACCTACATTTGTCCAGAGATGGTCTCTTTAACTTTGTTGTACCTGCAGTGTTCATAACGTTTTATGTTGGACTTAATGCTGGACATAAAATAACATATTCAAAGTGTTTGCACAGCTATAAGAGTGTTTTCCTGTCCTGGTTCTGCGTCTCTCTTCCAGCTTCCCTCTGTTCCAAATAACTGAAGCACATGTGGGGAATACTGTGTTAAATTGCTGTTACTCTCTGGTGCACATCCAATTACATACTGAAAAATAAAATCACAGAGGAGGAGGGTTTGTTTTGATTGAGAGGTTGTAAGGTGCTCTGTGGGAACTTTGAAGTCGTACAGTAGAAGCAGTGAGAGCTCAGGCCTGCGGTGTCTCTGCCACTATTTGCTCTTTAGGAGAATAGTCTCACCGATGGCGTCAACGTGGCGACTTGGGAGGAGCAGACGTTCCTGTCCCACGGGGCGCTGCTAGCCAAGAGCTGTCAAGCTGCAATGGAACTGGCCCAACACGACAGTGAGTCCCAGAGACTGGCCTACAAGTACGGCAAGCACCTATCACTAGGCCACAAGGTAAGTCTGATCTGAGTGTCCCACCCACCAAGCACCAAAGATCAGCGAAGGTGGTCTTTGGAGGATCAATCAATAAGGGTCAAGTGCCACAACAGTGAGCTACACTCTGTGAGATAATCACTGTCGAATGTCCGGGTTTAAAGGCCCTGGAAACCTGTTTTCTCACTTAGCTTCTCACTGTGAGCAATGGAGTTCTACAACAACACAGTTTTTTTCTGTCAAAGTTTGGAAGTTTTTGTTACTTTACCTGAGAAATTTCCATATTTCTGTTTATTTCCTTGCTTGTCTCACTTGTTTGGAGTGGGCGGGGTCAGTTGGGCAAATTGTGAATCACATTTCCATATTTTCACCAGAGTTTATCAGAGTTTAGCAACGTTTACATCAAAGTTTCATGGCGGTTGTGAGGATGTTTATTTTATTTTATTATTTATTATTAAACCACCCTCACACTGTTCTGATGACACAAATTAGCTGAGATTTTTAGTGTTACACAAGTGGGCACAATATTAATAATTAAAACAATTAATAATTAAAAATGGAGATATCAGCTCACATTTTTAGACAGTCTCTCCAGGAGGACGTCCATAGGATTACACTCAGTTGTACACATGAAAACTGCCACGAATAATTGCATCATAAATAAAAAAATGGCAGCGAGAGAGAGAAATTCAAAGCCTGTCTCCACAGCTCTGCACAGCTGCCCAATCACAGAGTGAGTGCGTGCGAATGTCGGGTTGTCGGTTTTTGGAAAGTTACAGTCAGACCATTTCAGTAACGACCCCTCCTCGTTCGATGTTGGAAAGGTATGATGAGGAAGCATAATGGCATCTTAACTGTGTCTGTCTGCTGTTTGGTGCTTAGTGGGTAGTGTATAGTGGGGTTTTAGAGGCTGTTTCTCTGAAAACAGCTGCCTGCTGCGGCCATAAACGATGCTGTGAGAGCAGCGACAATGAACCAAAACAGTGAGGTTGCAGCTGGTCAGCTAAATAATGAGCTAAAAGTCACTATAAAGCTCTATAAAGCCGAGGGGAGCTGCAGATTCAGGTGATTATTCTCTGTAGGTCCATCACTATGATCGACCCATTTCACACTGCCACAATGTTTTCACATCGTCATTTGATTCTTTGTTATTATAAAATATTTCCGCTTGCTGAATAAATCATGAATATTTAAACTTACACAGAAATACTTAAGATTTGAAACCAAGACTTCAGGGGCTTTAATACAGTATTTGTCCTGAACCACCATGCTGTTTCTCTTTTTTTGTTTTTTAACTGATCAAGTTAAATCAGAGCAAAGGAGTCAATCTGACAGGCTGCTGATTGCTGCTTGCTCCATTGATCTACAGGAAACAGCAGTGTCTGAACTTCCTTTCCTCTTTTGCGTCGCTGGGTAATTGGACTTATTTTAGTTTAACAATATTAGTTTGTCTTTTGATCGAGTGCTTCACACCACAAGCTGATATGATAAAAATCATTTTGAAAGGGGACAGGGTGATATATTTGCCCAAAACATGCAGATGAGATAAGTGACTGTTAAACCTGACAGATTTTTGAAATGTGGTCGTTCCTTAATGTATAGATATATAGATGTGTAGATGAAGGCGTTTTTGATTCTAACCTGCCTTTTTCCAAAGTGTCTTGTTATTCTCACATTAGAGACAAACATAAAGTGTAAAAATGTGAAATCAGGAGGAAGGCTGATTAGCGCAAAGCTAAAATGCCATTAGTACATAATGTTAATGCGGATGCTTAAGCATTTTTCAAGGTTCACATGTTTTCAGCAGCATTTTATTGGTGCTAGTCTAAAAGTCATTCATAATGATCCCACTCACGGTGCTGTATTAGTACGTCCTCTCCTGCTGCGGCTCCCTGTAGCTGCCTGTCTGCAGGCCTCAGTGGCTACAGCGAATCTCAGCATGGGAGGAAGCAGAAATGAGGTCTTTGAAGGAGAACCATCCTCATCAGGCCTGCCGTGTCTTTCAGCACACTGTTCATCACGCCGCTCATTAACAGGGTCACTCAGAGTGTAGGTAGGCACGATGTAGGCTCCGCCGTTTTCACCACTGGCTTGGTTAATTGGTGCCAGGGAGTTAGAAATTACAATCTCAGCCTGATTTGACGCCGCATTGACAAATGTTCTCTCCCTTCTGTAGCTGAACTCTGACCTGCAGCCGTTTTTGAAGAGCAGTGTGGGAGAGCCGCTGTCGTTCAGTTTGAGCGCCGCCCCTGTAGTTTTCCACCGTCAGATGGTCGGCCATGAGAGATGGCAGCAGCAGCTGCAGCAGGTACAGGAAGCACGGTGCATGACGCCACTGCAGCAGCCAGATTTATTTAGTGTTTTTTAATGTCAGTCAGTCAATGGATGTCCTAGATGAACTCATAACAGTCTGCAACACATTTAAAATGTAAAATAATAAAACCACTTGAAGTCTGGAAGTCTCAGTAACCATCTCATCTGGTATGAGAATGAGGTATTGGGATTTTTCCAGTTAATTAGGATTAGACACACTGACAGGCAGGTAAAGAGAACAGCAGTGTAAATATTTACTGCAGTCTCTTTACACTGAAAATGGCTGATTTGATTAATTAACGTGTTGTAAGCATGTGAGGATCAAAGTAGCTGGAGGGGATTTATTTTTGGATAAGCTGACTAATATAGGTTATGTACAAAGGTTTTAACGCCTTACCTCAAAAGTTTTTCATTTCATCAAACTTTGTTGAGTATAATGTTCAGGTAACCGTGGAGACTTGGGTAATTTAGCTGATAATCACACTCTCTTTTCTTTTCTTGACAAGGCAAAAACACTGAGAAACCAACTGGATTACTCAAAGGTAAGGCTACAGCTTTATGAATTTCTCTATATAGAATCTGCCTCAGTGAGCTATGAACTCTTTAATTCACAGTGTTACACAGATACTGTGCTCTTATTCCTTGCAGCAGCCTCTGTTCCCTTTGTGTTACATTGTGTTACGTTTCTCTTTGTTGTATTTCCGTGTTTTCACCTGTTTACTCAGTGGCAGTGCACCTGACAGAGCAACCAAAGAGAAACAGGATGTCTTTTCACTGTAACCTATATCAAAGTTGAGAAATGAGCTTTCCAAAGTCAATGTGTGAGGGAAGAAGGGGACCGATAGGGGTGCAAGAAGAGACTGAAGCTACAGAGGAGGGGTCTGATGGTGTTGGAGGGGGGGTTATCTGGTCCCGTCTGAAACCAGAGCAGGAAGGATTAGTTACCGAGGCCTATTTGTGGAGGAGACACTGAGGCTCTGAGACAGTGGCATTGTGAGAGAATCTCCTTCAGCAGACCTGCTGAAAAGGGGACGCGGGGAGAAGTTTGAAGGGAGGGAGAGAAGAGGGGACACAAGGAGGAAAGCTGAGAGCGGGACAGAGGGAGGGATGAAATTTTGGGGAGGAAAAAGAAAGACCTTGGGGCCTCAAGCATAAAACTTTGCTTTTATTCAGTACAAAGATAGGAATGCATAATAATAAGTGGAACTTTGCGCACATTTTTGGCATCCACATGATTTAACACATGCTTTCATCTCATTAACTCCGATAAATAACCATAAGAGTTTACAGGACCTCCTCTTCTGTACTGCATTCAGTCTAATGTTAGAAAATCTGACTACGTGAAAGAAGTCTTTTGCCTGAGGTCAGCCGATGTCCTCCAGCAGCTTCACCCACTCAGCGAGACATTATGACCAAAACCACTGAGTGTTTGATGATAAATAAATAAGACTTCTGAAAGTAGTCTCAATAATAAATAGATTGAAATGTATACCTGAATTAATATGTTAATCATGATACAATTTATTAAATGATTAAAACTTAACTTATTATCATGAAATGCTATTGGGGACCTTTGCTGCATGTCCTCTGTCCTCTGTCTCTGCCTGTGTCTCCTGTCTGTCTCTGCTGTATAAATATCAAATGAAGGCAAAAATGTTTTTGTTTTCTTTTTAAATCCTTTAAAAACACAAAAATGGCAGAGTAATTCTGAAAAAAAGCAGCTGCTGCTATAGATAAACAGTGCACATACACAACGTCTTACCCCTGCTTAACAAGGCCACACATGCGACCTACCAGACGGGCTAACAGGCTAGGTAAGCTCGAGAGTTTGGATGTTTACTGAGCATCAAAATGACAAGTGTTAGCAGCAGCAGCAAGCTGGTTAATTGACAATTACCATGTTAGTGTTGTGTTTCTTTAGATGTTCCTAAGAGAAAGACACACAACCCTGTGAAGTAGTTGTCCATATGATTGGCTGATAGGCGAGGAGACTTTATGACAGAGTCCCTGGGGAAAATGCCATGAAACAAAGACTGTGTTTTTGGAATTTCCAATCATTTCTATGATGAAATGATCCTGTTAAATCAATAATTCGTTATAATAAGTTGAGTTTCAATTATTTATTAGATTATTTTACAATGGTTTACAATTACAATTAATGTATTTAACTTTATCTAAATATATAGTATAAACAAAAATGTCAGCTTAATTTCTTGTGGGAAAAAACTTTTTCTTTATATTTAAGCCAGCAAGTCAAAATAACTCAAACTAAACATTTATTGTATGTAGCAGGGATGAGTTACATCACTGTAATGCTGAAAGATGAGAATTTGCTAAGCTCATCAATTGTTCATTTCTGTTTTCTACAAATTATTTAATTTTTTTTATTTTATTGAAATGTGTTACACTTTGGGTACAGCACCAGAATACTGGTGAGATCAGAAAGCATAAGAAAGGATGTGCTGTGTGAAGGGAAGAAGGAGAAGAACAGTGTGATGAACTTATGAGGTTACCTAACATGCAATTAATGGAGAGAGTGGGATATTAAGACATGAGGGAACATGAAATTAATACAGAACAAATTAAGGTTGGCAAACAAAATAGTGTGAAATGAATGTGGAAAAGTATTGTTTCTAAATTAAGCAAGCAGCCGGGGTAATACCGAGTCCATCACCTGCAGCGTTTTTTTTTTTTTTTTTTTTTAAAGACGGAAGGCCTACGGGGCTTTCCACCTCCAGAATTTATGAGGTAAATTGCCCACAGCAAAAAGATGTCCCAACACACCAGCAGAAAGGCAGATGGGGTCGCCCAAATTCACACTGTCTGTAAACTCAGTCTGTTGGTTGGGCTTATTTGACTTGATGTTTTTTTTTCCCATTTCCTCATACATGAATTGTATATGTTGGGTGCATAAGTCTGGGGCTGTGTTTGCACAGATCTCACAGTGATTAGTCTGATTTTTTTTCCCCCGTTGTTAAATGTGTTGAGCTGCCTCCAGTGGCACCATGGGTAGCGTGCAAGTACATACACGATTGTGGTATACAATGGGTTTCCTGTCATTAAAATAAATGCTTTGTCTCTGTACAATCAAAGAGTGAGCTAACTTTCTCTGGCTCTTAACAGTTTGTTGTGTTGACAGCTGGATAGTAACAGGAGTGACACAAACATGACAAAGTAATGTGTGTTTTCATCCTTCAACAGCTTTTGGCAGCAGTTAAGTCAGGGAAAGGCATGAGCTCAGCGGTGGACTTATGCTGTTACCATGGCAACAGGGCTCTGGAGGCCATCCAGGCTTTCCCCTCCTCCGAGGCTCGATCCGCCTTGGAGAACATCGCCTCCGCCATCACCAAATTTTGACCTGGACACACACACTCACACACACACACACATACTGCTGTTTCTAAACGTGCAGCTCGGAGTGTCTTTGTCTGCACAGGCAACAGGATGACACTTTAGAGACAAATGAACTTCATTTAAGCCAGGTGCTGGCTCATGTCTGGATGAAGTGTTCTGCTCTGTTGTGGATTACAGTGTGCATCAGAAATGCAATGGTTATATCCATAAATGGTCATCATTAAAAAAATTTAAAAAAGGAAATAAAAACACATTACTTCAGCATCATGTCTGACGTTATGTTGCCTGTGATATATACCCTTCCTCTCCTGTGTGGAGAAAATATCACACCAAGCTGTTTTTTAAAACCTGGCATTTTCTTGTTACCTTGCTTATCAGCAAAGGCACATACCAGGCAGAACGTAATTTAAGATGTTTTGAAGAATTGTTATTGTCACCTGGAAAATGTACCATGAACAGCAAATGATGCACTAAGCACCACTTCTAACAAAATGTAATTTTTTTTATTTAGTTTTTTTTTTTTTTTTTTTTTTAGAATCGATTCACCCTGCTCATTACTGCACACCTCAGATGATGCTGAAATCATAGCTGCTGGATGCACTTGTGTTTGCCAAATCAAAGAGCAGCTCCAAACCAGTTGTAAAAATGTCTCAAAGTCATGTTCTGCCAAGTATGTACCTCTGCTGATAATCACAGTTGCAAATACAATTATTTTTTTTAATGAGTTTGGCATGATACTCTCGCTACAGAGGGGGAAATGGCACGAGTCAGAAGCAATGTCACCTATGTTGCCTTATTATGTCTGTCTATATGCCTGTGTATGTGATCCAAGTCAACCCAGGGGCAGGGAAAGGTCACACAGCCTCTCCCCTTGGCCCGGCCAGCAAGCGCATTGAAGCTCCGCCAAGCAGTAATTATTAATGAAGAGACCTGAGCAAATGGACAGGAAATGCAGAGGTATTGATTGGGCCGGCTGCCCTGCTCTAAGCCGTACAGGCTGGCGCCAGCCTGGTGGCCTGTGGTTTCCCAGGCTGCTGTCTGCGGAGGGTGGGGGGGGGCAGCCAAGGTGTGAAACCAGGCCACCGCTGGCAGCTGTCTGTCACATCATGGCCACACCTGAAGGACAGAGCACAGGAGACAAGACAGGGAAAAAAAAAAAGAGGAGTGAGGGTACTCTGCTAACAAAGAGGCTTCTCTGTAGTTCAAGAGGACAGCAGCACATGTTGGTACCATGTCAGAACTCACTTTAAGGCTTTGAATTTGCAAGAAGGGTGGCGCTAGAGTTAGAATCACCCAGATGCAAGAAATGGTTAAATATTTGACTTAGAAAAAAAAACAGAGATCCCTCAGAAGAGAAGGAGTTTAGGAGTTAATCCTGTCAATAATATTATAAAATTAGAAAATAATGAATCATGTAATAACAATAAGAATTATGTGAAGAGGTTCCTTTGGCTGTGATAGTCTTTAGGGTGCATCTTTTGTGCTATCTGTTGCAGGTCAAAGATGAAATGTGTGCTCATAATGACACTGAAATGATCTTGAACATCCTGCATGATGACACAAACATAATCCATGGTTTTTAAGGATGGCAACATCTGTCGGTCTGAGTATTTGATTTATTGCCATGAATTTTCACATCCATGATCCGCAGAGGATGAGGTTAAAATTTGTGGTTTTGAATTAAATGTCTCTACAATTATTGAAAAAATTGGCATGAAATTTGGTGTAGAAATTCATGCCTCCCTCAGCATGAACTGTAGTAACATTTGTAATCCCTGAGTTTCATTTGTCCAATACTTTGGTTTAGAAGCAGCTGCAAAACTAACGACATTCCCATCAGCCTCAGCTGCACTTTGTGCTTAGTGCTAATTAGCAAATGTTACATGGTAAACATTATACCTGCTGGGAATCAGCATGTTGACACTGTCTTTGAGAGCATGTTAGCGTGCCAGTGTGAGCAACTGCAGCCACACAGAGCCTGTGGGCTGTAGACTATTCGGCTTGTTTAACCAAAGACAAACTCCAACACAGCTTTGCAGTTTAAGTTGCATCCAAGTCGCACCATTTAAAGCTAATTTTAGTCCCGTCTTTTCTGTAAAACAGTGATTCATAGCTTGAAAAATGTGAGCTTGTTAGGGAAAAAAAACAGCATTCAGAGATTACCCACTGCTGTTCTCTGGAAGTGAAGCTTTTTTTTCTCCAAGTCTGTTGTTTACATGTCACTGATAATTATCTGATCAGATACTACAGCTAGTAACATTTTTTTGAAAGCATGGCGCAGAGCAGTAGTGGTGGAGAAGGGGACTCAGAGGGTGAGAGAGGATGAGGAACAAAGCAAAGGGTGTGGGTGAGAGGGAAGGGGAGATGATAGGACATAAAAGAGCCAAGTGGGGTTGAAGTGCAAGAGGAGGTGATGTGGAGTGAACTATTTCAAAAACAAGCTCCTGTCTGTGGCTGGGTTGTACGTCCACTTCCTCTACTGTTTGGTTTCCGCTGCTTAGGCTTCCTGGGTACAGCATGTGCCAGGGAAAGCCTCAGGCTCTTCATGAAATATTTATCCTTGCTGTGAGGAGACATGAGGAAAGTTACATGGAAAGTTAAAAGGACCAAACAGAGAAGAAGGCTGGGGCACTGCCAGAATGACAAATATAGTTACTAAACAAAACTTTTTCAAGAAATGAGGTCTGGTCCAAGCAATGAAGCTGTTGCATAGATGCCCCCAGTAGAAATCAGCCAGGCACTGCAGAAGAGGATTTGATGGGATGTGTTTTGGTGTTTTTTTTTCTTTTTTTCTTTTGGTTTTGAACTTCAAGAGGAAAAATAGTTCTTTCAGTGGTAAAACTAAATGTTTAATGCTGAACAGAAATCGTAGCCTTTTTTCTTCCTTGACGAGATAGCTACTGCCAGCATGAATCTTTTTGATATCTCTAGCCGAGCCCAAATAAAGAGCAGGATGAGGAAGGAGTGAGGTTTGACAGTTTTATATCCTGCACAGCAGAAACCTGACTCTCTGTTTGCTTACATTTTCCAGCTTGAGAGTCTTGGGTATCATGAAAGCAAGAGTTGGCAAGACTATAAGTTTACATGCAAAACATAAAGTGGGTAACAGCGGCCCTAGTGTGCCCGGCCCAGACGATGAGTGGTGTAATTACAGCAGGGTCCAGTGGAGAGAGTCGGTCAGTACAGTCCAACAGATTCCATTACATACACACACACACACACACACACACACACACACAATTGCAAAAACCAGTGTGGATGCTGGGGACTGAGCAACTGTCGGCTTATACATTTCACATAAAAGATACAGTCTTCTTAAAACCTACAAAGACAGCACCTCCGGTTCAAATAGTGACAAATGTTTTGAGTCAGTTTTTGTGATGACATCCTGAAAAGTTAACCAAAAAATAACAGTATTATGTGTTTTTAAAGGTTTTTTTTTTCTTTTTAGGATAAAAAAGGCTCTGAGGCAACTTTTTATACCATCATGACTCTTCACTGACACACAAACTAATGACATTCTTTTACTACAGACTGACCCACCTAACAGCTGAATGGTACAGGAAACTCTGCCATTCAAATTTTGGAATCTTAAGGGACAGATTTTAAAAGACTGGTCAAAACTGATGCAGCAGAGGCTAAAATATCCCAACTTCTAGTCTGCAGTGTGGATCCAAAAATGCTGGATCCTACATTTCCACCGGTGTCAAACCCCCCACACAGGTTTGTAATCCAGGCCCTTAGAAAGTTTAAGTGTTGAGCCAAAGCTTTGACAACCCCAATGACCACATTAGGGTTAATATTTCAAACTTTGGAAAACTCCCTCCACATCCACAAAAGACATTACACAAATGTTTCCACAGATTGAGCTGTACTCTTCTTGATGAGCAAACTGAAACTGATGAGTACAATCTGTGCCCCTTTGCAGAGAATCTCAGACACAATCCATTTATTAACAGCTCGTAACAATGATAAATGCTTATTGGATGGATTATTGTAAAAATCCTTAATTAAAGACTTCAAGGACGTTATCATGTAAGAATGAAAAAGTAATTATTATTTATTAACATTTTATTTTTAGAAGGTGGTGCCAAAATAACACATTAAATGTGTAGAAAATAACTTAACTAATTTTCAAAAGACTTGAAGCACTGGTACATTTTCATTTTCTTTCAGATCTCCCGGCTCGTTACTGCTCACTGGGTGCTGAATTTAGTGGATGTTTGGCAAACTGAAGAGCCGCTCCAAACCAGCTGTAAAATGTGTCAAAGTCATGATCTGTGAAGTGTGTATACTACTACAGGAAAAACTGCTTAAAATGATCTTTTAAATGTAGTTTGGTGTGATGTTCCCCCCACAGAGGAAGAAACTGAATAAATCAGGAGTAGTGTCATCCACATTGCCAAGAAACTCCATCATTCAGTATCTAGCTTTTATATGAAGAATGTAATCATGTTCATGGACACCCGAACATGCCAAGAACAATCTGTTTTTTCATACAATTTTTGTATGAATACAAAGTTTGGACACCACACATGTCTGTATGGACATTGTCTGCTTTGGTCATGGTGTTTCCCTCCCTTCCTACGGCATGCTGGGATAGATTCCCTGCGGCCCCTGTGACCCTATTAAGAATAAGCCTGTATGTAAAATGACTGAGAGAATGAGTGTGGAGAGATATTAGAATATCCATTTGTCTTCTTCTCTATGGCCTATCAGTAAACACCTGCTAATATCATCATATGGCTGACAGTGATGGATGAAAGTCATTCTCCTGAGATGGGAACAGTATGGCTGATTGGCCTCCTCAACACAGACGAGCATATTGGCCAAAAATGACACTTTAACGAGCTCTTCCCCGTGTTAAGTGCTGCACACTGGCCCCTCGTCGTAAGTCGTCGCCTGACTGACCCTGGGCCATGCTTCCCCCTGCACAGGGCCGGCTCGCTTCATTGGCTGACAGATCAGACTGCCATGGAGACAGCTCATTAGTCGAATAATGAGAACCCCACCAGCCACACATTGTCTTGTTATATCATCTCTGTATCGACATATTTGTGGCTGGGGACAGAACACTGGGTGCTCCTGTGCGCATGAAATAGCCAAAGATTAAGATTATGGTGCTGTGAGGTTTTCTGTTCACCTCTGACTGAAATCTCTGTTCATCAGTCCAAACCAGTTTACCTGCTCAACTAACCTTTAAACAATGGTGCCCTTTACAAATCAAAACTTCTCTGATTGCAACTATATGGTAAAGCTTCATATGGTAGCCTTTTCTAAAATATTTCACAGCAATTCATTTTTTTTGAAGTTTTGACTCCATAATCTTTGAATTTGGGCTGTCATAATAACTCTGTGATTAATGCTGAATGACATTTGAGTGAACAGCAAAAATCCCTAACATCAGGTTTTTTATGCACACCACAGTCTATGGTGCGCACACACACACACACACACACACACACACACACACACACACACACACACACAACAGACTGACTGACTTCAAATTAAGATTGCAAGTTGTCAAGTTTAGTGTCCATGTACTTTTCTCAGCTTTGTGCATTAAGGAATATATACAAAGTTTTTTTGTAGATAGAGGAGTAAAGTTTTACTGAACATAGTACTGATACAAACCGTGTCTCAATCTGCTGTTCAACAGAATTTAAAGATCATTACCTCGATTAATTAAGAGTTGCACGCTGGATGACAGAGGCATCGGCAAAACTCCGTCCCCAGGTATATTTGGAGGAGAAAGTCAACATCTGATGCAGCATCAAAAACACAATATGAAATATTAATCAGCATGGAAATTGATAATTAATTCTAATTTCTAATGTCATTTTAAGAACACTGCGTGGTTTGAGAATTGCTGTAGTGTGTTTTACGCATATCACAATCATTGCCAAGTCATTATCAATAAAAGGATCTTCTTAAATTGTTCTTCGTGGTCTAATATATTAAAGAGTCTGTGCCATTAAAACGGTTGATATCCTCCTGGTTCACACACAGCCTAAAAGCTCAAGATTGACAGACACTCTACATTATATCAGAGTCACAGAGGTAGGATCAGAGCTCGTTCTCATATTGTTGCAAACTCTTTCCACTTGAGGGCGATGTTGCCCAAATAATGTCGGACACATTGTACAGGATGGACAGAGATTCTCTGCAAACAAGAGGTATCACTCCTGCCTGCTTCTCTTTTTACTTAACTAAACTTTTACAATCGCAGAGATTGGAAAAAGTCAGGCTTATGGGGCTGTGACATCAACATGTATAGAAATAAATTTATACATAGGCATTATATAAATTACATATATAATTTTTTTAAATATTAAAATGTTTTTTAACAATATTTGCATGTGTAGGTTGTCGCCGTATGCTGATGTCGAATAATGACTATTGATGGGCTTGAACAACTTGAAAACATTCTGTTAATGTCTGTTGTTCCAGATATAACTGGCACAGATTAATGACTTACTAACTCATAAGGGTTTCCCCATGACAATATTCTATAGCTTGTTTCATAGTTCTAGGTTCTGCATGCATCCGGCCAAGTCTTAAGGACTTTGTGGATGGATTACAGTTGTTCCAACACTGATTCTGGGAAGCCACTGTAAATCACATCAATGTGAAATAGAGGGCTAATACACTCCACCACTCTGCACCAATCACTACCACTCAGTCTAAAATACACAATAGTAACTCTTAAAACGAGCTATAGCACAGTAATTCACAGTGTACTGTATTTGAGAGGAAAAGTTACAACTATTATAATAACATCACAGCACAGAGCAAGATACAACGTCATATTTATTATAATGTCTTATTTTATCTAATGTTGCCAATGGTGCCAACAAACCCCCTGATCAGTGCTGACGACCCAAAGTATAAGAAAATATCCAACCAGTTATTCAGGGCAACGCAAAACTCTTTTACAAGTATAAGTCTTGAATTAAAAACAGTTTTTAAGCACAAGCAGGGCTATATAACTATTATCAGCAAAGTACTAATACTAGTACTAAAAGTACTATTACCACTGTGTAGATAATACTCAAGTAAAGTACAAGTACCCCCGAATTGTATGTGCATACAGTAGCTACTTAAGTAATGTACAGGTTATTTTCCACCACTGATTTGTGTACACAACTAAAATAGTATTTACACAATAAAAATGTTTATTGTTAGCCAATTGTACAAACAGAGAGATGAGCACTGAGAGAAAATATGCAATAAAAGATAACCAGTCAGCCAGTTAGTTTATTTTATTCACTCATCTTTAAATAACAGTGCAGCTAACCTACACTGTGGATAACAGGGCCTGGCTGCCCCAGCCCAGACACCCACGTGAGCCTCGGGGTAATCACAGCTGGAGTTAAACTGCTGTTATAAAGGTGGGTGCTGTCGTTTGTGCATAATAACATGAGTTTAACAGTAACGTCGCTCCATTTCCACGGTAGCGTACCTATACTTGCACTTTGGTTTATTTTACCTCGCCTCTCTCCACAGCTGTGCGGAAGTGACACAGCAGACGCGCGCCGTGTCACGTCACGCGAGAAAGCACAGGAGCCGAGCGAGAAAAAAAATATCAACAAGAACAACAGTTCCCTGCAAACAAAGCACCGTGACAGGCCGCGGATATGTCCAACACGTCGTTAACAGTCCCGAGGGATCGCATGGACTCGTAAAGGTGAGCTCAAACCGCCGGTCACGCGCGTTTACCGTTAATTTACCAAGAGTCAGAGCAGGAGGGGGGGGGTCGTCCACGCAAACATTGCCGCGTCATTAAAATTCACAAACAAAATGTTGCACTGTTAGAGAAACGCCGTGTGTCGAGACTCATAATGACTCGCAGTGTGGTTACAATGGTAAGTTTCTGACGGGGCTTTGTCAAGAGTTACGTGCGCCCAGCTGGTTTGTCTTGTGTTACGGTTCAAGGGTTCATGGGCGGAAGAATGAGGAAGTAGCTGGTTAATAAAGGCTGGAGGAGAGCTAGGAGGCAGCTCAGTGTACGGTGGCATGCACAACAGAGTCTCCACCAAAACAATGTGCCTACTTTTTCTTTGTAGGAGAGAAAAAGTCGACATTACAGCTCGTTTTATACGAGTTTAATCTGCTCGGGCTGTTAGCATTTAATGTGTTTGGCTGCAGCTGATCACATGCTGAGTGTCATAGCTGCAGCACACAGTCACTGCATGTTTACATGTTAACTAAAATGTTTGAGGTGTTTTAGGTCCACCAAGTGTATTTTCATAAATCCGAGATCCATTTTAACCATTTTAACTTGACTGTGTTTTCTTTTCTTGGCAGAATTTAATCCTGTTTGTGAAATGTCTGTCACCTAGGGTTGAAACTAAAGATTATTTTCATTATCAAAATGTTTTGGTTATTTTCTCAAACATCTGATCAAGTATTTGGTCTATAAAATTTTAGCAGAGTAGTGAAAAGGCACACCGTGCGTCCCCATGTCTTGTGAATATCTTCTTTTGTTAAACCAACAGTCCAAACCCCAAAGATATTCACACAACTATGACGCAAGACTAAGAAAACACACATTCGAGAAGCTGGAAGTGGTTAATTTTTGCTCTCAAAATTTATTTCAATGATTCATTTAATTCATTATCATTATTACTGTCGGTTATTTTTTTCTGTCAGTTGACAAATCAGTCAACAAATTGTTTAAGGTTGACTATCACGTTACGTATGTTTGCTCATTAACAATGTGTATTACACTGTTTTTCAGTTGCTTTGTGTTTGTGATCTGTTTTTCTAGGCTATGAATTTCTCTGAGCATGGGGAAGTTTCAGATGAAGCAATGCTTGAGAAAGGCAAGTTCTGCAACCTTTATCTTTGCATCTGCAACAGCAGAAAATTTCCCTGTAACTCATGTAATAACTTTGAGTATGGCATAGCTAGGTCCATTTATTTCAGTGTGGAACGTTCTGACATTAAATCTTTGTGTTCAGGTTTAAAAACCATAAACCTGTTGATTTTTTAGGTAAAATATCTGTGGATCAACACGTGAGGTGGAAAAGAAACAAATAGTATGATCATATGAAGAGCAGAAGTCGTACAACACAGAAAACATGAATTTCTCCTCATTTGCAGAACACAAGCATGTCCAGGATGTTAAGGAGGAGACAGAGGACTATGCTATTTGCCAGCAATCTGAAGGACTTGGAGGAGGACCTCATGGGTCCGCTGAGACTGGTAAACGGACGTCTGCAGAGATGGGCCCTGATACAGATCAGTCCACCAGCAGCAAGAGAGCCAGAGTCTCTGGTGAGGTAAGCTAACCTCAAACCATGTTATCTAACGTAGTAAAATAAAAATACAACAGGGACAATCTGCATATCCTGTTTGTTGTGTATGTTAAGGTGTCTCTTGCAGTGTATATATATATATATATATATATGTGTATATATATATGTTTTGTTATTTTTTTCCTCTGTCTAGATGAAGAGGCACTTGATTGATGAGAGCAGCAGACATGAGCCTCTTTGCCTCACCACAACTGGAGAGAAGAGGGATTGCGTCCAGGAGAAATCCAGAGTTTCCTACAGAAAGCCCCTCTTCAGCATCTCCCACAGGATCTCGGAAAAGAGGAACACACCGAGTCTGGAGCAGCAGGCCATGCATGGTGCCGGAAACCAGCTCAACTACAGCAGCATCCTGTCATCCAAGCTCCAGAGTCCAGAGGAAAATGGCCAAGTGGAGAGCCTCCCCACCGCGGACGGTTTAGGCCAAGCTTCGACAACTAACTCTAGCCTCTATCCACTGATTGAGAAAATGTTTTTCATTCTCAATACCCTCAATTCAAGCATGACACAACTGCATAGTAAAGTGGACTTGTTAACCCTTGAAGTCATGCGGATAAAAAAGCAGATCAAACCAGCTGAGATGGTGACAGAGTTCCAGCCTCCCCCTGAATATCTACTAACAAGTGATGAATTGAACCAGCTCATGGAGCAGACATCCAGCGCTGGGGAGCTTGGGTGTCGGCTGCTGGTGCATCTCTTCCCAGAGCTATTCAAAGCCAGGGAGTGCTCTCATGAATGCATGGCAAGCAAGAGAACACTGGAGTCTCTGCATCTGCAGCTGATCCGTAACTATGTTGAGGTATGCTACCCTTCGGTCAAGAACAACAGCGTCTGGCAGGAAGAATGTCTCCTTCAAATTAATGACTTCTTTAATCGCTTCTGGGCGCAGAGGGACATGGAAAGTGCTCGGCTGCTGAGGAAGCAGACAATCACAGGTGCTGGGATAAAAGCTGAGCATCCTCAAACCTACCATTTCATTAATGAGCAGGGTCAGGAGGAGCATATTGCTCTGCATAACCAGCAAAGCAGCCTGGCTGTGTCAGACCTTGCATTCAGTACACAAGACACAGAGGAGCTAGATGAGTTCTCCTCCCCTGAGGACTTAATTATTTTTCTTATGCACCGTCTTTTCCCCGAGGTGTTTGAAGAGGGGAAAATGCCTGAAGGCTCCAGCAGTTTCAGTAGTGTGGGGCAGCTAATCCTGGACTCTGACAAGATGGAAATAATAAGGAAGTATATGGAAGCAAATTTTCCTGATGTGCCTGAGGACAGCTGGCTCCAGGTGTGCATTCAGCATATGGAGGATGCACTCGAGGGTCCTCACAGCAATGGCAACGGGAGCGAACCTGACAATATCAACGATGAGAGCTACGACTTGGCCAGCCTTCCCGAAGATGTTTCTATTATTAAGGTTCCAGAGGTGGGCGATTATGAAAGGCCCAGTCGCAAATCCAAGAAGTCACTGCTTGCACCCGTGGATTTTGACAATCTGGAGATTCCTCTACCAGACTTTTCTGTCCCCCAGGAGTACCTCTTGTCCAGGGAGCAGCTGAAGAACAACTATGAATGTAGTTTGTCCATTGGGAACTTTGCCTCTCGGCTGCTAGTGCTTATGTTCCCTGAGCTCTTCACCCACGAGAACACAAGAAAGCAGTACAACTGCAGTGGTTCTCTGGGGAAAAAGCAGCTGGACCCTGTCCGTGTAAACCTGATCCGTCATTATGTGCAGTTAGTCTACCCTCGGGCCAAGAACGATAGAGTGTGGATGCTAGAATTTGTGGGAAAACTCGATGAGAGGTGTAGGAGACGTGACACAGAGCAGAGGAGATCCTACCTGCAGCAGCGCAAAGTGTATGGTCAAGACTCAGAGCAGGACTTTCTTTGCCACCTGAACCAGCTCAATCCAGATAATATAAGAGAGGATTCAGATATCCCCTGTTTACCTCCTGAGAAAAGCAGCAAAGACTTTTGCAAAATTCCCCTGGATGAACTGACTGTATCAAAACCTGACTTCCCTGTACCTTCTGTCTACCTGCTCTCAGATACCGAAGTACGGGAAATTGTCCAGCAGAGTCTCTCTGTTGGGAACTTTGCTGCCCGCCTGCTGGTGCGCCTCTTCCCTGAGCTCTTCACCCAGGAGAACCTGCGGCTGCAGTACAACCATTCGGGCGCCTGCAACAAGAAGCAGCTCGACCCCGTGCGCCTCAGATTGATCCGTCATTATGTGGAAGCAGTGTATCCTGTGGATAAGATGGAGGAGGTGTGGCACTATGAATGTGTGCCAAGCATTGACGAACGCTGCCGGCGCCCCAATCGCAAGAAGTGTGACATTCTTAAGAAGGCCAAGAGGTCAAGCATTGTATCCTAGTTACAGTACTTTGCAGTTAGGCAACACTTTTTCTCATAAAAATAATTGCACAGTATATAAGCTGAAACTGCGTTGTTGAACTTTTACAAGCTGTCCTATGTAGGATGAAGCCAAGCTGTTATGAGTTTCTTCAGTACTATTCTTAGTCATATTTTACCTTTGGACTACAGCAGTAGATGTTGTAGTTTATGTAGTCTTATTATTGTTGGATTAAGACTTAAAACTGCTTCTATTTATAAGCCAAAACTGTCCTAGCTTATCTAACATACTTTGTTGATAAATGTTGTAGCCTTAAAAACAATAACAATGATAGTAGCTAATAGCATAGGTCACACATTTGCTCTATGGATAGAAATGATTCACAATGATGTGATATATTTCCATTGCAGTTACTGATGTAGCATTGTGCCACCACTGTTTTAATAATAATGTGCTTATGTTAAGCCTTCTTATAGAAGTTTATATTATAAAGACGATTTAACATGACAATGGATCATGATAACCTCTTTCTAATAAAATCGGTTATAAATATGACACGCGATTGGACCATTTTACATAATTGCTCTAAACTTCCTGTTGAGGTGTCTAATTAGGACATATGGGACAATTACTGTGGTTTAATGGTGTAAAAATATTGATCAACTTTGAATAGCTGAGAGATAAATTTAGACATTTAGTTGATGCATATGTTTATTTACCACACACCCAGGGAGGGAAAGGTGTCCTGTTTCCTGAATCCTGAACATTTCCCAACTTCAGTGTGTGCGTGAATAACCTTTGTGCTATGTAACATGAGCATTGGTTCTACTTTCCATTTTCTGTTTTTGCTTTGATAAAAACAAAAGATTCAGGGATTTATGGGAAAATGGAGGAAAAGGACAACATACCTAAGTTACTGAGTGAGATGAAAACTTGTGAAAATGTTGTGCTCCCAATCAGCCAAGTCATCATAACATAATTTTCAAATTTCCAAACTTCATAGTGCACATTTATTTGGGGAGTTGCACAGCATAGTGGGAAAAAGTAAACATACAAAACCTTTCTCCCAACCAACTGCTTATTGTCTACAACTACTGAGAACTGTTAATCTTTACATTATTCCATCATAATCAACTTGTTGGTGACCATTCAAACAGACAGTAGTTTGAGAGCATTTCTCTGACTTGTTGTCCTCACTGGGCCTTGGTATTACAGTCAGTACTGTCCTGTTCAAGTTCATGGCTTAAAGGCTTCATCCTTGGAAAGCTGCATAAATTTCCAGCGTCTTATGACTACTTTGTACTTTTCTGTTGTGGTGGATTCACCCAAAACCTCTCTGATGATGACTCTCATTAGAGTAACAGTGTTTTCTTCTTGGCTGTCTGACAGTACCATGTCCAAGGTGTCCCCAACTTTCACCTGAATGCAGAACAAAATATGAGTGACATCAAATGAATTAAAGGCCCTAAGAAAGATTGTAAATGTGATAATTAAGGGCAAGAATATGTCATTTGTAATCACACATCACTCACCGCTTTACTTTTCTTGATGAGTTTCTGCCCATTTAGCCTGAGCTTGTGGTTGTAGAAGGCATCTTCAATTTTACTATAACAGGGCAATGGAAACGCTTTAGTTATGGGATGACAGGGGGCTTTGCTGTTTACAAGTTACAGTTGATATTGGTCATACAATAAAAGAGCTATAAAGGGTAGATCTGTACAGTAGACAGTAGTGAACATGCACTGACTTACTTGCGGGATATGTCCAGGCCAGCTTTCATGATGCAATCATACCGGAAAGATGGCACGTGTTTTTCCACATCTTTATAGTCCTTTGGTTGATTTGGGTCCTCATCCAACTCATCTTCATAATCACTGTCCTCTGGGTCTTTTTCTTTCTCGTCTTCCTCCTCCTCCTCCTGTGCTCTCCTAGCAGCACCTTTCTTCTTGCTGCTTTTGAACCTCAGATGATAAACAGACCAACTCCTGACAGGGTCTCTGCTGTGGAAAGCCAGCCTGTGACAGCCAAGTGCAGGGAATGCCGAGCAGCCCCACAGCTGGCGTGTATGGATGGTCCTAGGACACCATTCTGTGTGCCTCAGTGCATATCCAGCAGCCAGCAGATGGCGGGGGTTCAGCCTCCCTAGCTGCCTCATGGTAAGTGCCCGCACCACCAAATTCTGCATGCTGACGCTCCACCCAGTCACTGGAAAAACATTAGGAGATTTGGAAGCAAAATTAGTGAGCTCCCTGTCACAAATTGAATAAACTAATTTAATTTTAAAAAATTATCATGGTATACTGGGGTAAACAGACTGAATTAATTAGTATGCACTGTGTCCAAAGTCAAGGCTTTAACAATCACTGACTGAGGAGCCTGCCTCTTAAAATGAACTGTAAAGTTCACTATTTTCGGTTTGCTTTTACATATATAAAAGCAATAATATCCCGTTCTATAGTTCAATAGTTTAACCACTACCTATTGTGCTATTTAATTAGATACATTTTAAGTTTGTTTTTTTTTCTATCAACTGAAAAGTAAGATTACTTGGATCATAAAGTCTGCAGCACTATCCAACAGAGGCGAAGTTTACCTTCAGAATAAAAGCCTCACTTTATTTCTCACGAGTGACAAAGCCTCATGTAAATGTAAACTTTATACATTTAAGACTTTTGCAATAATTACTCTACAAAACGATGATAACATGAGATGCACAAACTTAAGCTTGACTATTTATGTTTATTTTTATTGATGTCGGAAGTGATGTTTTCATGCCTATATACTTGACACCAACACACACCAAACATTTATTGAAGGTAGCATTGTCCCCGTTGTAGCACATTCTGTTTTGTCTTCTGATATTAGCTGCTGTTTGTGTAGTTTTTCGCCATAATTTCATATATTGGCTGTATGTGACTGGCCGATATTGATGTTTGTCGGGCTGAAGCTGACACGGAGCCGAAGCAGTTGCAGCTAGCTAGCTTGACTTTTCGTCTGTATGCTCATGGACTCGTACAACCCACCACGTGCATGCTGACCAACAAACCCTGTTTAGACAGTTTCAAGTTGCTAAATGTTAAATATGGTGGTCTTCATGTGAAATTATTATGTGACAGTCCACTCACCTATGGAATAACCTTTAACTGCTTGTTACTGAACTGAGTCGCCTCCTCTGGCTGGTTACTTGCGTGGCAGCAGATGTAAATGTGCTGCCACCTGCCGCACTGGAGGAGAACAGCAAAGACATTCAGGCCGAATTCAGATTCATTGAACGCCAAACCACAATGGGATTTATCATGTTTGGTTTTTTTTATGCAAAACAGTCAAAATTCACCAGCATATTTTTATGTAATTGTTCCATAACACTTTCTCCACAACAGAATTATATGTGCATTAAAAAGGACAGAGAAAATCTCCCAGTTTCTGTTATTTTCAGCCTTTTCTTTGTGTACCTCTTTGTACTAGTACCAGCAACCACCTCATGGGCTGTCATGACTCAGTGGCAGATCTTGCAAAATGCCCACTCAGTCTGCTATAATAAGTCAGCCAAGTCAAGCTGACATGCTCGTGTAAACATACACAGTTTGGCTGTCAACACTTTCCCTTCATTTATTTTCATACAGAGTAATAAATAGAAGGACTAGAATTCACTTTAATACTTGTCATTAAAAAGGTAAACAGGTAATCTCAGTCTTTGCTGAATGAGTACATCTGTTTATTAATGTTTTGAAAGTGTGTGCCACTGTGTAAAAAGATTTACACAATGATCATCATGGAATATTCAAACATTTTAAGACATTTTAATTGATATTTTCAATATATATTATTCAGCCATGTAGTTTTTAAAAGAATTTGAAAGTAAGTCTATAACTCATCAGAAGGAAAAATAAAATGAACAAAAAGTGTAATTTAATGTATATATAAGCTCTTATTATAACACGAAAAGTACACAGCATTTAAACACATTCAGTTTTTATAGGCCTTTTCCACAGCACACATTTTGAGTTGTCATAGTGGGAAAAGCACAGGTGTCACCATTAACATTAACAATGGCTCTGTTCTGTTTAAAAGTCCCAGTGAGCCATGACAGTGTGACTATGAGCCAGCACGCACTATACCAGGTCCCTGAAACCGATGCAGCTAAAAGCAATTCAGCCATCATTAATTTTATTATTCACACCTCTGCTTTTCCTGCTGTGACATGTCAAAAAGTCAGTGAAAAAGGCCTATTAGTGTCCATTAAGCAGCTCCTCAGTACACGCTCCCCCCATCCAGACTTTCCCAGTGAGTTTGAGGATCCAAGCCAGAAACAGTTTTTAAATATACGTGGGTTTGCCCCAGACATTTATTGCAACTTTTATTCATCCAGCATGAGATAAATTTGAATACATGTTTGAAAAGTTAATCAAGTTATTTATACAGCCCATTCGATTATAAGGACAACAATAATGAACATTTTTAACATTTTACAAGAAGCTTTAAGTGGTTGTGTATTGGTTTATGTCTGAGCAGTTATGTACTTGTCAATATAATAATTAATTTTTTATTACTTTAAGGGAATTTACATCAACATTCAGCTTCACTACAATTCATAATGTCTATAGTGTCACTTCAAGTGCATAATACTGGTGTCACTACATTATTGAAAACAATATAAGAACAAGATGTTATTTGCTAGGATGCATACAATATGTTCCTGATACAAAAAAAGTCAGTATTATAAAGTTTGTATGATGTCCATGTGTAAACATCCTTGCATATACTGCCAGTAAACTCTACTCAAAAAGAGTCAGGGATCCTCCAGATAACTCTAATGTCATCACCCAAAGTCTTTAGGAAACATGGTCACATGTTGGAGTATGTTTGCTTTTTTGACTCTCTGAGCACATTCAATATACACTGGACAGTGAAATCAGTGCTGTACGTATTAAAAATGGAGCATTGTTCCTTTACTATGGACACATAATGGACATATACTACAGTATATCATATATGCTGGTTGTTTACATTCAGGTATGTTTCAACACACTGTCTTAGCAGAAGGAAATCATGCAAATTTGAGCATGAATTTATTGACCTTATGATCTTCATGAAGCTAAATTCACACTGTTTTGTTGTTTGACAGATGTTAAAGGTAGTGACTAATATCCACCTGATCAAATATATTGCAGATTCATGTCTTGTCTGATTGTGAGATTAATGTAATGTCATGTTTGTGTGTTTGTACCACAGTTGCCGGCAGGTTTTGTCGTGGCAGTAGGCAGCAAGAAAGTCAAATTTAAGACAAAAATGTTAGAAACACTGATGTACTTGCTTAATTGATCGCGGTTGATGGAGTTTCATACTGTGTTTTAGTTTGTCATGGTAAAGGCTCATAGGACTAGACAGTTTTAGTGCTCCAGCATTTTTCCAGTTTCTGGGTCAGTCAAGAAAAATTAATCAAATGTTAAAGCAGAAATCCTCCCTGAAACACCTTAACATCATTAAAGCCTTCTCTGATCCTTTTTCGTTGTTTCCTGTTTCCTTCCAGATGCCCAAGCTGTGACAATGTGTCATCACACTGAGATAATTCCAACATCTACAGCGGAGGTTTGTGGTTGAAAATGTGTCAAAAGCATTAACTGTAAACATCATGATTAGGTGTTAGTCCATCAGCATCCAAAAGACAGGGATGTTTCTCTCTGCAGCTGCCATTTAGCACCAACAGTCGACAGTCAAACAGGGAGCAATCTGTCGCCTCAATAGACCAGAATGCAATGCAGCCTCAAGACAGGTTTGTTCTGAGTCAGGGGCACAAGTCTGAATTATTCTCAGTTAGAACAGTCGTCACTCTCTTTTTACTATATTTATGTCACGTACCACCAACACATAAAACCCACAGCTGAAAATCAGCATATAGCTGTTATCTGCAGTTATCAAAGGCATTCTGGGAAATATAGAAAGTCTCAAACTGAAGAAGAAATGGATGAGGCATGTTGATAATAAAGAAAAATAAAAAAACAGCAGGTACACCAAAAAGTGAACTACAACACTTCACCACAGCATAAGTAATGAATGTTTTTTTAAAATCACATTAGTGTAAGAATGAGTGAGCGTATCCAAGAGCTCATTTGTCTCTTTTGGGTCGGAGGTTTCTGCTTGCGCATTAGCCCAACACACTGTGTTTGATTTGTACTCCTCCTTTTACTTTTTCTCTTGAGAAGATGGCGTTAAGTTTCGCAGTTATTGCTGTAATTTGAAGTAGGTTAAACATGTAGAAACGCCTCACAATTCTGTTCATGATAAAATTATACAAACCAGCTCCAGCTTTATCTGATCTGATCTTTCTCTGCCATTTCTGATGTGTTTGTGTTGCTGAGATTTCAGTGAATGGATGAGATGTTTTAAACCTGTCCATCTGTTCCGTGGCCTCTGTAAAGGTCTTATGAGGTAACTGCAGCTTCTGTTTCAGATGCACTGAACATATGAGATCTTAAAAGCTATTCCAATGATGTACAGTTTAACAGTCCTTGCTTGGTTTTCATAGGAAGCCAGACAGATATATTTTTTCCATGTGTGTGTGTGTGCCCTGGTGGTTTCACATACCATTGTTGCTTTGTTCTCCACTCACTAATCACTGTTATTGCTTTGGTGATTCACACATTCAGCTTTCAGACATTTGTTTCACGGCAATACAACACATACCTGTGTATCTCACATTAAGACTTGTTCACACACTCTGTGTCTGATGTCCAAAGTCTTGGTATGCTACAGAAATGCCACTGTGTTTCGTCAGTGACTGCATAGTCATAGAGAAGTCTCCACACAGGAGCCATGTCTGTGGAACGACCTGTGGTTGTGGCAGTTCTCGCTGCAGTGGACAATGAGCACTGGGTAGCAAAGTGCATCCTCGTAGTCCGGGGGTTCCTCGTCATCTGTGGTGAGACGCTCTGACAGACAGCGGGTGTTTTCACTGGGACTCTCCTGGTCATCCAAACTGCCGCTCCTCCAGAAGCAGCTGCGCTGGGAGCCATAGCGCCGGGCCAAGGAGAACCGACTGCCACTGAAGGGGATGCGGGAGCTGGCTCCAGTACAGATGCTGAGGGCGCTCCTGGAGAACACGGAGGAGCAGCTGATGGCTCTATGGCAGCGCTCACAATTCTGACGAATCCCACTGAAGCTGGACGGGCACTGGGCCAGGTCCATCAGGCCAGCCTCTGAGTAACTGGGCACCAGCTGCTGGTTGGATCGAATGTGCCATTCCAGTTCAGTACTGTCAATGGTGTTAACACGAGGGATACGCCGCCAATATGGCCGATCGTCACATGGAGTCACGGGGAGGTAATCATGCCCAAAGAGCTTCTCTACACGATAGTGGACATATGCAGTACGATACTCTGTGAAGACTCTGAGAGGCCAGGAGAATGTGAGGAATGAGGCAAACCAGAAGACATAGTGGGACAGATACCAGGGGTGGTGCTCTGGGTCAGACAGCACCAGGACATACTCCTTCAGGTCAATGTTTTTCAGGTGCATGCCCTCCCTGGCTTCCATGTAGTCATCAAGGCCCTCATTGTCGGTGAAAAACCTCGCTCGTTGTGTAAGGTAGGAATTCTCTGACTCTACGTTGGCAAAGCTAAAGCACTTGGTGAAGCGCATCTTTGTCAGAGCAGACTTCTCCAGTCCCAGCAGCTGTTTGGAAACATCTTTAACACCACAGTGACTGTAGTCAAATTCAGCTTCTGCCACGTGGGTGTTCACACGTTCATGGTAAACCTGGGTGCTAGTGTAAGCGTCTCCATTGCGGTAGCGTGTGACTTGCCGAGTTCGCCGAACATAGTGGTAGCTTATGGCCTTCCACCAGATGCAGGGTTTGGCTTGTTGCATCCTCTGGATGCGCTCATAGATGCCCTCCACATCCACTTTGTGCTGCAGCTCATTCTTCACATGACAGTGCCAGCACTCCACAAGATAGACTAAATAGAGCATGCCCAGTAGGGCCAGAGGGATGTAGATATAGCCATCAGAGCAGGGGGTGTCATGGTACATCATGGATTTCCCTTTGAAGGCACTGTCAAAGGTGAGGCGGGTCACCTTGGTGACATGACACCAGACCATCGCTCCCATGCAGCCGTACATGAGGATGGACAGGAGCAGGCATTTCCAGAAACTCTCCCGACATAGGGACTTGCTCAGAGATTGCTTCAGAGGTCTTTGCTATTGAATCAAAGCACAAACAAAACAAAAGGCGGAGGTGATAAAGACGGTTATTATATCATTTATTACCTACTTAAATGCCACATGCCACACTGCAACATCTGTCACACACCCAGGATTTTTAACAGACCTGGACTAAAATTAATGAATGGGTCATGCACCCAACACAAGACACAAGACAACCAGTCCACAGACAGTGGGAAACAGGACAGTTGTTTCAGCTCTGTGGATATTTTATGCTATGCAGAACTGCTGTTTGACAGTTTACAAAAAAAGATATAAAGAGGAGATACTGAGCTGCAGGCCCACTACAGGAAATAAGAAATGAAAGACAGGCGAAGATGCTGGTTGGATAATTAGTAATAACATGTGCTTGCATTTTACTGTAAATGTATCACTGCAGGCTACAAGATAACATAAATCCCCCATCCCAAATTATACCTAAAGAGAATCACCAATAAGCCCAAGCCCCTGGAAAATAATTGCACCTGCAGTGTGTGTTACAGCCTGCACACCACGCACATGGATTCATTAACGCCCTGCGACAGGAGCTATAACAAAAGGCATTCGCTCAAATGAGTGATGTTAGAAAATAATACCTCCTCTCTGGTATCCTCCTCGAAAACGGTGGTCGTGCTGCTTTCACTCGCCGTCGCAGCCGCCGATGCTGGCGGGGACATGGTGCTGGGCAGCTATTGATAATAATGACAGGGCGTGGAGTAGGAAGAGGAAGAGATTTCACTACCTTGCTTTGCAGCGTCCCTCAACCAAGACGAGCTACTTGTCAGGCGTACGTTTACATCTGATATCATTTGGAGTCACTCCACAAGAGGAAAAGCCCGAGGGAGGTCGACGGAGGCATGCTGATCGGCGAAAGCCCCCAAAATAAGCTGATCTTTCCGTTGGCTGGAAAATGAAAAAAAAAAAAAAAAAAAAAATCGGTGGTGGAGTCTATGGGAAAGCCTGCATCCTGCCCTCTACGGTTTAGCTGTCAGTGCCGCAGTAACATGATCGTAGATTATGCTGTATTGGCTGGTCGTCCTTACCAAATGAACATGCCCTGCTCCTCAGGGACCACGGCGCACTCATCAGTGTGTGACGGGCTGTCTATGGAGGGCTGGCACGGTCGCTGTCCATGGTGCTGACTGAGGCAGGTGTGTGCACGGTGAGATGTTGTTGCATAAAAACTGTCACTTAAAGGGAAAGTCCACCCTAAAACTATCTGTCTTTAATTGTCGGTCTCAATTTGAGTTTGAGGCAGTGAAGTCAACATATATATTTATATATATATATACACAAAAACAGACAACCGTTTTGCTAATCTGGAGATCAGGGCGTCAGTTGTTGATCAGGTGACTCTTCTGGAGGTAGTCCGTTCACAGTGATTCATGCTGATGACTAAATCTGGCTGCTCATTGACTTTTTATAAATACTATTACATGCAAAGGAGAGTTATTTGAATGTAGAGCTCGTGGTTGTGAGTTGTTAAAGGTTGATATGTGTCCTAATCAAAACCAATACTACAGAAATGAAATGTCCTTCTGATTTTGGGGTGCATTTCCCCTTTTGAGCCTTACAAAATAAAAGAATCACTGTAATGCTACTGCAGATGGAGGGAAATGTAATACAAAATTCACAATATGTAAACAGTTTGTGGGAACATTATAGTAATACTCTGATGTGGTAATTTAAATTCATCCTATTCATCAGTGTATGTTTAGACAAGTCTAACATTAACATTACCTCCATGTAGTTAGTAAAAGTCCTGCATTTAAAGTCTCAAACAAATGTACAGAAGTATTATCAGCAAAATGTTCTTAAAGTGTGAAAAGTAGCAGTGAAACTATTAGTTGATTAGCATGAAAAAAAATAGATAATTGATCAGTAATTTAAGTAATTTATCTTGTTCTATCTTCTTAATTGTGAGGATTTGCTGATTTGCCTGAAAACAACAACTTGGGTTTATAGATAATGAAATGTCCCATTTTCTTTCTGTACTTTTCTGTCATTTTGTACACCAAACAACTCAAACAACAAATCACTTAACTGAGAAAATAATTTGCAGGTTAATCAGTAATGAAAATAATAAATAGTTACAACCTTAACCAAGAGAAAAAGCTGTCATTAGGCACAAAATGTCCCCTATGTTGTTATATTATTGGATTAATATAACTGGTACAATAATGTTTAAAGTTTTTTGCGTACTTTAATCCATAATAACGAATCATATTTTATACACTGATAGGTTTTGTTTGTAAAATTGGCAACTTGTAACTATATATTTCAGGTAGTGGAGTCGACCCAGAGCTAACTGTACTAAAATGTAGCGAAGTAAAAGCATAAAGTTGCATAAAATGCAAATACTGAAGTTAATATAAAAACAAGTATCTCAAATTTGTATTTAAGTACTGACTTAACTTGAACTGACTGAATTTTCATAATGAACTGACCCACACTAAATCTGACTCAACCAGTTTTGTTTGTTTGTTTTTTAAAGCTCTTTAAAGCAGTAGGGGCTCTTGCCTGAATGAAGACTCATGAAACCCACAAAGCAGAAATGATCTCACAGTCATCTCACAGTCAGAAGTGTCACATTTCATGTCAGGTGAGTAGAAGTGGAGTAAACCTCATTACATTAGTGATCTACATGTGCATCACTTTGTACGTGTGCTGTGTTGTAAGCTGAGAATAAACACATCTTGGAGGTAATGTCTGTGGACTGCTGTATTTTATGGAGCCAACAAAGACAGAAAAAAGAAACTACACAATTCCCATTACTGATTTGCAGCTAAATTAAATATGAATACCAGCAGTTCCATTAGTAATGTGTTAAAGGTTTTCAAAACATTTGTAAATATTTAATAAATGTAATGAACAACGCAGCAACTGTTTCCAGAAACGAGTGTACCAAACATTAAATCTACTGTTAGGTAAGAGAAGTACATAACAAAGGTTTATATAATCCGCATTTATAAGTGGAATTATATGAAGCATATACCTAATCAGGTATGAACATCATTTAAAAATGCTTACAAAAACATGTATGCTCACATAATTCAGCAATATTCCAGGAAAGAGACTCAACCAAATATCAAAAACAACACATGAAATTCTGGATTGAAAAAATACAAAAATCTCTTCAGAAATCCATTCAAGGTCTCAGAGGCTCAGGTGCAGGTTAGTTAAAGTTACCTGCTGTTGATGATTTTAGTTGTTTGATAGCTTGTATAAAACACTCTTACACATAATATCAGTTTGCTGATGTTTCACATATGTATAAATATATAGTTAAAAATGCCTATATGTGCTTACAACTACATCATTGTGAGTTTTTTCAGTACTTTAGTTTTTTTATCCATGAATCTGAATCAAAGATCTCGCACAGACTGGACCATTGTTAATGTAAAGCTGTAAAGCTCCTTTTAAAGTAATAGGAGGTTGTAAAAAAATGTTTTTTTGAGTTGGTTTTTAACCAGACGCTTGTAAATTACAGTAACTGCGAGTGAGGAGTCCTGGTGTAGAGCAAACACCAAACTGTAAGACAATCAGTAGCCTCAGGGCTGTTTCTTCCTGTTGACCACACTGTGTGAAACTGCTATTTCCAAACTGTTTACTCCTTCTCCCAGGGTCTCCTTTTCTGATGACGAAGGGAACTCTTAAAGGTAAAGAAAATAAAGGTTATAACTTAACAAACACCTCACCGGAGTCAACAATCAGAGGACTATAATCCTATAAAAACAAAGACAGTGAAACTCAAAGGCTGTGAAAACCAAGACAGCCATATGCAGGAAGATAAAGCCTTGAATTGTTCTGTGGTGCATAATCTGATTATACTGGCTATAAATTGAGTTTCAAATAAAACAGGTGGAACAGTGTTCCACCAATGCCAGAGCTACTTACAGAGTACATGTTGGAGAGGTTATTGAAAAGCACTTGGCCTGCGCTCACTTTGTTCCTCACTCCTCGTATGGTCCCGTTCTTGCTGCAGATATTGATGCGTTTGTTGCTGAAGAGCATCTCTCTCTTGGCACTGGCATACAAAAGCAGGTCATCGGGTTCGCAGCCATTCTCGTCCACAGCGGTTTCCACCACCAGACCGTTCAGGTGGCTGTTGGCCTCACTGGTGGGGGGTGAGCTCCCCTGCTCTGCCTCTGGGGTGCTGGTGCAGTCAGAGTCCACTGAGTCCGACACTGAGCCGCACCAGGCCGTTTCATCCTTGAACACCTCCGCCAAGACCCGGCCGCTGTTGGCAGATGCTACTCTAAACCGAACTGTTTTCACAGCCTCTCCTTTCTCCTGTTTCACTTTTGGCCCCTCCATTAAAATACAAGAACGTTGTACATGTTTCACAACCCATTCAGAAAAGCCAGACACGCTCTTTCAGCCTATACCATAGTGGCATGCAATTATCAAACAATAAAATCCTCATTGACGCATCAAAAGGAGCTGAAAATACCCCGAGTACAAAAACCAGACACCTACATGGTTAACAATAGATGAGCTTCTGCCATGGTAACAGCTAAAACAGGCAAACAGTAAACTGATATTACCATGTTCAATAATTGATCAAGGTTAGCTTTCAAACAGATAGACTACAGACTACTGGTGTTTAGGAGACAGACACTCAGGATAGGATCAGCTAGACTAGACTGACTGAACAAACATCAAAGCACCACAGATAACCTTTGAGATTAGAGATTACATTACCTAGAAGGGTTATAAATCTACAGACTTTTTCACGTTAAAAATTGCACTGATGTTGCATTCTGAGAAATGTATTTAAGCACAAAGGTCAAAGGGTTTACTCAGTAACCTAATATGTGATTACAGTGGGGCTATGTGGACATCAAATCAGGAGTGAAATCAAGGAGTCCATTAAATTGGCCCACTCAGTTATGAGAACAATGATCAGGAGCTTTTATTTTCTCTCATCACTTATCCTGACAAATCCATTGTTCAAAGATTAATTGTTGGTTTTAAGCCTGGGGCCCCAACAGATATCTGACCTGACCTGTATCATTGAAAATAGAAAATGTGTTCTGCTTTTCCTCCTCAGTATTAAAGCTTATTTTATATTTTTACCACAAATGTACAAAGGAAAAAAGTGGGTTTATTCAAACTTACTTAGCACACAAACAATTGGACGTCCAAAAACTACTACTCTGTACTCTCTGTATTTACCTTTAAGGTGTACCATCTTTTACTATGGTTTTCTGAATTTGAATGATATGATTTTTATGTATGTATGAGTTTTATGAATGGTGGAACACAAAGATCAATATCGTCAGGGACTTGTCTTCCTTTTCTTTTTGAATATTAGAAGATCATTCAACAATAGCATTCTCTCTAAAGCTGATGACCTTGAACTAATAATCTATTGCCCTGTACAATGATTATCTTCCTGTCATCAGACAGTAAATTGGTCTCTATGATCAGACTGTCTGTGTTTTAGTTTGACTTTGGGTAAATCATATTGTACAGTATCCTGTGGCTTTACATTAATCGCTATCTCTGGCTTTATATACACTGAAAGTAATATTACCTGAGGAGCTGAAATAGTATATTTTCTCCTGGACTGCATGTACTGCAGAATGAGGATCATTTCCTTCATGTTACCACCTCTGAATCTAAATCCGTAAAGCTGTAGTTCCCCTCCGCTCCTGTAGATGGCAGAAACACAGTGCCCCTGATCCGCGACAACCACCAACGAAGCTGTAGACACACACGTGTGGCAGCACAGTGTCAACATGGGTAAGAGGAGGCAGAACAAGCAGCTTTTCACAAATTTATCCAAAAAGCAAAAGAAGCACTTGAAGGAGTTTGGAGAGGAGCATCCATTTCACGATGTGTAAGTAGCACAACAACCTCCGGCCTGTGTTAAAGGAGTAATTAAGCCTCTGTGTTAGCCGACTGGCTAAGTTACTCTCAGGCGGTTGGGGCACAGTTTAGCCACATACAGTTGACAGTGTTAGCTTTAGTTATGCGTTATTGGTAAAAACATAAATCTAACGTTAATATAATGTTAATGAATACCTAACGTGGTACTTAACTGAAGCTAATTAGCAAAATGGCTAGCAGCAGAAAGAGTACAAGAATAAAAGTAGCATAAAATAAAAGTAGTACACATTGTAGAAGCATTCAGCAGCTTGCACCATGTCACTATAAATATGTAGTTCTCAGATATTTATGTTGTCTACATAGTTTTATTTCCCATTGTGGTTTTTTTTTCACAGTGTCAATGAGAAACCTGAAAGAACTGAAATAGTGGAACTGGTGAGTAGCACTGTACACGCCATGAATCCCAGTTTATACAACATAAGCCTGATGATTGTAGAAGCTGTCAATGCACACAGATGAAGATGTTCAGAAATTTTGGACTGTTCACTCATTGATAGGCGGTTACCAATATTACGATAATGCAAATTGAAAGGCGCTCTGTTACAGCCAGCAAGCCCTGAACAATCTGATGCTGAGCCTGATGAGCTGGAAGAAGAAGAGGATGAGGAACCAGAGCAGAAAACAGCCTACCAGAAACTCCTTTCAACTCTCAGCCAACATGACGACAACGACCAGAGTGAGGAGGAGGAAAGCTCTGATGATGAAGAGGAAGAAGAAGAGCTTCTTGGTGAAGGTGAGTTGTTTATTTCCAGAGCGCTTGAGCATCTCATTGAGACTATATTTACATTTTACTGAATACCATTGTGCTTTTTATTGTAGAGGACAGTGACGGAGTGGGAGATGACAATGAAGATGAAGGGGGAGAGGAGGAAGTCGAAGATGCTGATGAAGCTCGGACTGAGGCGGTAGAAGGGGAGGAGGAGGAGGAGGAAAAGGAGAAAGGAAATGAAGAGTTCATAGATAAGGAGCATGAGTCTCAGTTCTGTCTGGAGACCAACTTTATGGGAGAAGGAGAACAGGAGGACTCTGAAAGCACTGCAGAGCATGAAGACAGCAAGGGTAAGAGGGGAGTGAATTATTTCTCTTCATAAGCCGAAAAAAAAGTTTTCTGTTGTTTTTGCCAAATACAACACACTGAATGTTTGGTAACTTGAAAATGTAAAAGACGCATTTTTTTTTTTTTTTATAACTTCTCACTGAATTTCGGGGAACATGATGTAACTGTAGTGTGTTGTTCTGTTTTTATTTTCTCTGCACAGACATGATTTTACAGCATTTGGACACGGAGCTTGATGAGGAGGATGTGCAGAAGATAACATCTGGCAGCAAAGACAAGACTCAGATCAGGGTATTTACTACATCATTATTGAAGAAATCTCCTGTGAGCTATTATCATTAAACTATATACTAACTACAGCTTCTGTCTATTCCTTTCCTGTATTTAGTGGCCAAAACTGGGCACTCTGCTCTGTACCAGTCCCCTGGAGAAGTTTGGACACATTGGCCCTCAGAAAGACACAAACCTCCCAGTTTTCCACAAACTCTTGGAGTCCCGCTGGAAGGATCTAAACCAGAGCTCTGATCCTAAGGGGGTGGCTGAAGAGATAAGCCCTCTCCAGCTAGAACTGCTGGCCCTCATGGGTTCCTACAAGGACCTATACTACTCAGAGATGTGTCCTCTGAATAAGGGCCCTCAGGTGCGCAGTGCATACTGCGTCCATGTTCTCAACCATGTACTGAAGGCCAACTCCAAGGTCCTGACTCACAATGCCCAACTAAGGGAGCAGAAAATTCAGGCTAAACCTGGAGCAGCGCCACAGGATGAACCCAGAGACCAAGGTCTGACTCGACCCAAGGTAAAACAATTACATGCATTACATTTGGTTTCTTAACAGAGCTTCATTTAACTTTTTTTAAACATCTATAATCTACATCCACTTTTTGGAGTTCTCCATTTGTCAATTGAAATGTCAGTTTTTGTTTTTTAATAAATGTTCAAAAATGTTTAAAAACACGTTTTCACTTTGTCATTGTGTGTTATTGAATGTAGCTCAGTACAGTGTGCAAAAAGTAAAGGGGTCTGAAGACGTCTTGAGGTCATTGTACATGTTTATGTAAAGCAATTTTGCCCATAGTTCTCAGGCCGGATCAGACTTTAACACATATGACTTCCTGTGGATTTGTTCATGATTCTGCTCAGGGATTCTGTGCCTCAGATGCATTGCTGTTTAGATATTTACAACTTAAGATTTAATCGAAACATCGTTTTAGCATTAAAATGTCTTTGTCAGAAAATAAATTCAATTGGCCGAGTGAAAACTGGAAAATTATTAGTTTTACCTGCTGCTTGCAAATTTTTGTAAGTAACAAAATCACATCTCACCCTGAAGAGAAGTTATGGTTATGTTTTATGAAGTGCAGGAATGATCTGAGAGTAACTCACTTATTGCATTGTGTTTGATTTTAATAATAATTATTTAATAATAATAATTTTAATTTTAAGTGTCAGCAGCAGTATGGGTTACTGAATTATTTATGTAGTTGGGTGCATGAATGCTGTCCCCCATCATCACTAATCAGATGTTCAAAGCTCAATATTTGATCTTTTCTGTTTCTGTAATAACTCTTCTGGATGTGTCAGGTCCTGATTCTCATGCCGTTCCGAGGCGGAGCTCTGCGAGTTGTCCAGACGTTCATCAGCCTGCTGGAGACCAAAGGCAAGAAGATCGTGGTCAACAACAAGAAGAGGTTCAAGGAGGAGTTTGGAGAAGAGGCAGATGACCAGCCGCCTAATCTGAAGAGACCAGATGATTACAGCGCTGTCTTCACAGGCAATGTTGATGATCACTTCAGGATAGGTACAGTTGGGAGAAAAAAAAAGAAGCTTTCCCACCTTTAGAACACCCCCTAAGTGTTTTTGTTGGTCTGAGGACCTGTTGTTGTTGTCCTCTCTCTGCACCAGGTATCTCCATTGTGAGGAGCAGTATGCGTCTGTACGCCCCCTTCTACTCGTCAGACATCATCATTGCGTCTCCCCTGGGCCTGCGCACAGTGCTGGGAGCTGAAGGAGAAAGTAAGAGAGACTTTGACTTCCTCTCCTCCATCGAGCTGCTAGTGTTGGACCAGGCAGATGTCTTCCTCATGCAGAACTGGGAGCACGTCCTGGTAGGAACACTGAACAGATTCAAAAGGGCATATTACATTTGGTATTTAGGGCAACACTGATGGAGCTTTGAGAGATTATTTCAGATTAATTAATCACTAATGTGGAGGATTGTCTTCATATCAGATTTCTTATAAAACATCATGTCTTTGGCCCCCACCAGCATGTGATGAAGCACATGAACCTGCAGCCGCTGGACTCCCATGGGGTGGACTTCTCCAGGGTGAGGATGTGGAGCCTGAACAACTGGGCCAGACACTACAGGCAGACGCTGGTGTTCAGCTCTATCCAGGAGCCACAGATCAACAACATCCTTACCAAACACTGTGCCAACTACCGTGGACAGGTACTCCACTTTATACCCCCCAGGATGAAGACTGAGTGCAGATAGAGAGTGAAAACAAAGTCACTGGCTGTTAATTTCTGTGTGTATTTTGATAAAGAAAGGCTCCTCAGTGTCATTTGATGTTTTGATTTTTTTTTTTGTTTGTTTCAGATTTCCACTAAGAACATACCAAAAACAGGTTCCATCTGCCAGGTGTTGGTTCAGCTGCCTCATGTGTTTCAGATGTTCTCCTCTGACAGCTTCATAGACCATGACTCAAGGTGAGATCCTCCACAGCCAGACTACTTAACGTGTTGACTCTGTAAGGTAGACATGCAGTTAAAGGGGCCCTGTGAAGTTTTCTTGTAAACAAACAAAGAATCAAGTATTGCTTAGATGCGTCTTTAGTGGTTTAATGTCTTCTTCTTCCCTGCCTTTAACGTGATGCATTACCTCCTCCTGTAGATCAGTAGAAGAGTGTGAAACCACTGGCAGACATGTGTATCACATCACCCTCATCCATGTGTGTTTCCCATCCCACCCGTAGGTTTCACTTCTTTGTAGATAAAGTGCTGCCTCAGTACAGGGACTCAGTTATGTCCCACACTCTGATCTACATCCCCTCTTACTTCGACTATGTCCGATTGCGCAACTACATGAAGAAAGAGGAGATAAACTTTGCCAGCATCTGCGAGTATTCCAGCAAATCCGAGGTGTCCCGAGCTAGGCATTTCTTCCAGAAAGGGGAGAAACATTTCCTGCTCTTTACCGAACGCTTCCATTTCTACAAGAGGTCAGTTCTTCTTAATGCTCCAGCAGACGTGTGTTGGGTTCTGGGTTTGATTTGAGGGGGAGTTTGTCCTTTCAGCCAGCGATTAATGAGGGCCAGGCAGCTAGTAAATCTCTCCTGTAGCAGGTAGAGGGAGTGTGAAAGACATTGACTGTTCAAGGGGACCAAACTTGGCACACTGAATTCTGGTGCCATTGATCTGGATTCACTCCCACACCATCAATAGTGAAGGGTTTAAAGAGAGTAATCTTTATTACTTTTAAGAGCTAACATAATCAGCTGCGATAACTCGTGTAGTAAACAGATGTGATCTCTTTTACAGAGTTCAAAAGTTAGACCTCTCACTTCACTCGTGATCATGTGAAGAGCCAAGGACTTCAGTCTAATCAGCTCGTCCTTGAGAGTGATGTATTTTTAATTAGTCTGAAATTGGTAAAAGAGTGTAAACCTGCTTTTCTGATGATATGATAAAGAATTCTGATCGTACAAGCTGATGATTTTCAGTGTATTCTCAAAGTGTGGTAGTTGGGTGATGTTACACACTTAAAATTACCTTTTACACACACAAACCACTGTGTGTTTGTGGCTGTTCACTCCATTTTTTACTCTGTGTGGTATTAAAAGGTCTTTAAAAGTCTTGACTCGGTGACCCCTGCAGAAACCCTGATCTCTGACTTCTTTTATTCAGGTACACCATCAAAGGGATCCAGAACCTGATATTTTATGGATTGCCTACCTTCCCCCACTTCTACAACGAGGTGTGCAACATGCTGGCGACAGGTGGTCAGGGTGAAGCAGCCAGCTGGACCTGCACTGCCATCTACTCCCGCTACGATGCGCACAAACTGGCTGCCATCAGCGGAGCCCAGAGAGCCGGACAGATGCTGCACTCCAACAAGACCGTGCACCTCTTTGTGACAGGAGGGGAAGATAAAACCTCCTGATAGAGCTGGATAGATAAAAGGGGGACCACTGGACTAAAACCATGGTAGATATCTACTGTACATATAAGGTCTCACCAGGATCTGAGCCATTACTCAGGGGTGACCCTGCTCACTGCAGGTCTGTGTGAATGGATTGCCATGTGACACGACACGTAGTAAAAACACCTGGTTTGAGATCAGAAACGTGAACCTCTGGAAAAGATGAGAATTCTTTCCCTTGTATTTAAACAATAAGTCAAACATGCACCAGGAACAAAACATGTTTATTGTTTGACGTCTTGTTGCTGGAAGTCATCCAGAGGCATTGAGCCACAGAGTAATGAGATCATAAAACACTGCTGTGGTTTGTAAATCAGGTTGTAGGTGACCACTGTGATAAGATGTTGTAAAAACATCACTCACAGGTTGTTTCCAGATTCAGCATACAGTATAAATATATTGTTATCTTGATTTATAATCCAAAGGATTTATACTCTTTATTTTATTAGCGTTCATGTTTGTAGCAACACCTGTCCTGAAAGTGCTAATAGTTTTTATAGTTGTTTGTACCCAATATAAAATTGTATTAAAAAGTAGTAAATGGTGCTTCTAATGTGAATGCTCTGCCAAATAATCTGACTCTTGTTGTTTTCGCAGCCCGATTCAGAAGTGTGTGACAAAGGAGGGAAACCACACATAGTTCATAGTTTTATTTGAATGAGTGAAATACCAACATACACGTCTGTGACCAGGTGATGTGTGAATGTGGATGATTTATAGATTTCAGACACCTGTTAAGTCAGGTGTACTGCTTCTCTGACAGGACTTCAGCTCTACCCTCTGACCTCCTGAAACAAAAGCCAACCAGAAAAACCATATAAAGATATGGGGCTGTCACAGCGCTCACAGATCCCCTTACAAAAGATAAGGGATAAAGCAAAACAGCCTCCAGTAAATACTCAGTTGTATGACCAACCCACATAATTATTAACTGCCTGAGTTGCTGCAAGAATGACTTTGGCCACAGAGTTTTCTCCTGTAGTAAAGGAGGTGTACACTGTAGTAAAGGTGTCAAACAGCAGACGGTCTGTAACAGCTGTGATTATGGACGACAAGACACAGAAGCTCAGCCTGAAGCGGGAAGTAGGACTGGTGGGAGCCGTGTCCCTCATCGCAGGGACAATGATTGGATCTGGGATCTTCATGTCCCCGCAGACCGTGCTCTACACCATCGGCAGCCCCGGGGCCAGCTTGGTGGTTTGGGCATGCTGTGGTTTACTGGTGATACTGGCCTCTTCCTGCTACGCTGAGCTGGGCACTGTCATAAAAGAATCAGGGGGAGAGTACATCTACATCCTCAGGACTTCTGGTTCAGTCGTCGCCTTCATGTTGATCTTCAGCTCCGTGTTATTTGTGAGACCTGCTGGTGTCGCTGGCATCGCGCTGAGTTTCGCTCAGTATGTTGTGGCTCCTTTCTACTCAGACTGCCCCCCTCCAGAGCTGCTGGTGAAGTGTGTGGCTGCAGCTGCAATTCTAACACTAGCCACTGTGAACTGCCTCAACGTTCGGTTTTCAATGTCAGTCCAAGTGTTTTTTATGGCGGCCAAGGTCCTGGCCCTGGCAGCCATTATAATTGGAGGTATGGTGATGCTTATCAGAGGGCACACAGGAAGCTTTGAAGACTCTTTTAAGAACACAAATGTGGGCATCAATCCAATTGGGATTGCTTTCTACCAGGGACTGTGGTCCTATGATGGCTGGAACAATCTGAATTATGTGACTGAAGAGTTGAAACGTCCAGAGGTAAGTAAGTGTTGCACTGAAGGAATTATTGCGTTTGGCCAATAAGCAGTCCATGTTGAGTCGACCCTGACACTGCAGCACCAGCTGTCCTCCCCACCTTCACCCTGAACAGAGAGTTACAAATGTTTTCTTTGGTGGAGAAAAGCTTTTTTTTTCTTTTGCTCTGGACTCCATTATTAAAACCATAACAGCAAATGGCTGGTTGAGCTGGACAAGCAGAACTTGGTTAACCTTGGTTACCAGTCCTGCTTTCTGATGTGCTCCAATTATTGATGTATAACACTGCACAGTTTGTACAATAATCCTTATTCTAGGGTGCTGAAAAAAGAGGCTCTAGCTCACTGTGCAGCCTCAGGTTCTGGAGCACCGGTGCTGATTGTGTCCTGCTCATAGATCAGTGAACCAGCTCTTTATTCTTGCACGATTAGTTGAGAGATCATGGGAGTTTATCCATCCAGTCTACATGTGCCTTGTGGACTTGGAGATGGCTTACAACTGTGGCTTACAACTGTCTTTTGGGGGTCATTGCTACTTCCTGTCTGGTCCTTGCAGAACCAGAGAAAGACATATTTCCATTTTAACGACAAGAAGTCACATCACATTCCCAGGTTCCTGGTTGGGCTCACTCTAGTGATAGCATGGGGAGCTCGGCTTTTAGAAGGAGCTTGACATAAAACTATCGCTCCTTCCCACTGATGAGGAGCCAGTAGAGATGGTTTGAATATCACTTTTCATGCAAGTGTCCCAAACTTACAAGAGTAAAGTTACTCCATAAATTACAGAGGTGAATACCATCATCAGGAGCAGTTTGGGGTCAGGAAACCACAGGAAATAAATACCAGGTATGTCCGCTGATGGCGTCAATTAGAGTGATGTCACAGGCTTCCTCTGCTTGTAAGATAGAAAAACACATATCAACAAGCTAAGGAGGCCTCTGACATCGTCAGCTGGCACAAGTGGTATTTATGTATTGTGGTTCCCTGACACCAAACTGCCTCTGATGATGGTTCTTAAGTAAAGCCAGGAGACTGGAACCATGCGTCCATCATTTTTTTGGAGTTACCTCAGCTCCAGCTAACACGTTTTCATTACATGTTTTAGCTGAAAATCAGAAATGAATGGGTATAGGAATAAATAATTAGGGAACTAAATGAATCCATCCATTCTCTATACACTCTTGTCTTGTTCAGTCATCTGATCCCATCTCACACTGAGTGAGAAGCAGGGTACGTCCTGGACAGGATGTACAGAGCTGTCACAGGGTGACATAAAGTGGTGGAAAGTTTTCGGACACCCTTAAAATTTACATGTCAGTTCTCGAAATTGTCAGTATCAAAGTTAACAAATAGCAAAGAATGTGTTCAAAACTGAACAAAAAATAACATCACATAACATTAATATTTAGTACTCCGGCCATTAGCACGCAGTAGCACTTAAATCCTGGCATGTTCTCCACGAGCCTTTCACACTGTTGAGGGGGAATCTTCTCCCATTCTTCTTGAATTACTGTTTTTAAT